>JAAGNO010025805.1:31572-52636 GCA_033439905.1 Ceryle rudis
TTTCTTTTCTTTCCTTTCCTTTCCTTTCCTTTCCTTTCCTTTCCTTTCCTTTCCTTTCCTTTCCTTTCCTTTCCTTTTTTCTTCTTTATCCCCTTTCCCTCTTTCTTTGTTTGCTTACTGCCCCCAGTCCATGTCATTGTGATGAGCTACAGAGGTACTTTGGAACATCTTCCAACATTCCAGCAGTATTGTGGTAACAATCTGAGTACCTGAAGTTCAGAGTTGCTACAATGGCATTCCTACTTCTTCTGCCATCTGTTCGGTCTCTCACATGCAAGCCTGTTCACATGCTAAAATCCTGTCAAAAATTATGCAGTGTTAAGCTTCATAAAGGCGTGAAATGCAAGACTCCAGTAATAGCAGCATATTTATATAACAGTATCTGCACTAGGATTTTCTTGTTGCCTTAGGTGGAGTTCACATATTGTGTTTTGTATCCCATCTTTAAGGAATAAATTATTTGTTACCTTTTTGGTTGACTCAGAGTCTGAAATGAGTGCTTTTCCAGTATCCTGACTATCATTTTTAAATGCCCCAGCCTTTTGACAGCTAGGCTGATAAGATTAGGTTACATTAAAACAAGAAGTCAGGAGTATGGTCAATGGAGTGCTAGGCCATTAAGTTTTAGAGACAGATGTGCTTTGGAAATACCTAAGCAGTTACATAGAGTAGATATGGTAGATGACAAAAAAAACCCCAACCCTGGCTGCAACTAGCTTCCAATCCTAATTAGGTCACAAGTGATTCATTTCAAATTTCCAATTCAATGTGTTGTATACCCACCAAGTAATTGCTATAGATGGCAATTTCTGCTCAGCAGCTGCTGAAGATGGCAGTTACTGGACTAGGAACAGCGATGTCGTCTAGTATCCCGGATGGGTTTATAAAGGTGAAGTACCTCCAGCATGTACAAGTGCTCACTATTCAGCCCAGCAAAAATTTGCACTATTTCTCAAGCAACATGCTAACAGGTTGCCCAGAATATTTTGTTCCTAAGAAATTCTTTCTCTTTTCTTTCCTCTCTTCAGATCATCCTGCCACAACCTAGCTCCACAAGGAACCTCAAAATAGTTGCTAAAAATCTTGCTTGCAATAGGGCAGCAAAACCATGCCGGTGTCCCAAACTCACAGAATCACAGAATGGTAGGCATTGGAAGAGGACTCTGGAGATTGTCTAGTTCAAACTCCCTGCTAAAGCAGGTTCACCAGGAGCAGGTTGCAGAGGAATACATCCAGTTGGGTTTTCAAAGTCTCCAGAGAAGAAGTCATCAGGATGGAAGATGCTGCTGATGAGCATGAGTATGTATCTCCCTTGCTCCTTCTCACATCTTCCTGCAGCTCTATACTAGAGCTGACCATGAGTGGAATAATCAGGCCTGGCTCAAGCCCTGATGCTTGGGGTAGCAGACATCAATATTGCCTATGCTGTAGGTGAGTTTTGAACTGGTTCTTGTTGCTCAGTCACAAGGCTCAAGTCTTATCTCAAAACGCATGATTTATTTCAGTTCTCTGTGCATCTTTGTCAGCAGATTACACTGTCCCTTAGTTGCATCATCCTTACACAAGCCTAATATTTCTTGTGATAGGAGATCACACAGTGAGCGTATGCATTCCTTTAGGACTAATTATTTAAGGTTGTCTTGTAGCATTATTTTGTGTGTATAGTCTGGGGCCAAAGGACATAGCCTTCCTTAGTGTTTAAGAGATGTTAGATAAAGAGAAATTGAAAAAAACGTGCTGTGTTGATTGCTGTAATTGCTGACACATTCCTGTGGTAGACTTGATCATTAGAACAGCTCACTTAAAACAATATTTTCTTTATAGAAAGGAAGTTGGTAATCGAGTTGTTATGCTTCTCTGCTTTGCATTTTCAGTTTAAATATTCAGCTGGCATTCAATGTATGGTTATTGGTTACCAGAGCATGTTGATTCAAATTTTCATTATCCAACTGCAAGCTGATTTTGTTGACTGTTGTTTAAGCACTTGATTGCATGTACGGGCCTTTTGGATTTTAGCTGTGCATGCGGGCCATTTGAAAATGCTGTCATCTCTAACTGCTTTGTGATTAAAATGGCTGTGACACAGAGCTGAATTTGGTCAAGTCTATCCCCAAACCACAGTGACCAAAATGAACTGGTTGGAGAAATCATGCAAAGAAATACATTATGTAAAGTACAAATCTATCTCTGAAATGTATGGGACTAAGTGGAGTCTTGCCAAAACAACCTATTTTACTGGCTGGGGATGAGCTAAATCTGTATTAATGATGAGTTTTAAGTGTTTGTGGCTGGGGTATAAAGTGATAGAGGGAAACAGTAGTCCTACACAAGTCCTACTTCTTCCCTCTAAGCTGATAACTCCGACTTGTTCCCATTGCAATCTTGTCGCTCCTCATCACTCAGTGCCATTCTGCTAGCCCAGCCATTTCCACTCTCTTCTGCGAAATGCCATCATCTCACTGTTGCCCTCACTGCCCAGAAGCATGTAAGCCCCAACTGAATCCCTGGTTCTTCTCTCTGAGCTACTCTCCCTGTTCAGACTGCAGATTGCCCTTGCCCACACACCCTTCCTCAACTTTTCCAGATTCTTCAGAAAACAACACAATGCATTCAGAGGAGTTTACTGACAGGAATGAAACAAAGAGAAAAGGGAAAAGATCACCTATCTTCTTTCTTTGTAATAGAAAGGGTTCTTCTCAGAAAAGTGTACTGCTAGTTACCACCTTCAGTGAAACCTCTATGAAAAAGATCCTTCACAAATTCGAGTATGGACTTAACTGTTTTGGGATTCATCTGATCTCTCTTCAGGTTATGTTGTTTGCCCACATTTGCCATCTCTGCTCCTTTGGAAGGAGTGATATTGGCACCTCAGGAAAGTAATTCTGTGCACTGAAAGGTCTGCTTAAAGACGGGGTTACCTGTATCTCTCCACTGAAAAGAGAAATTGTCTAGACAATTAACTTCGGTAAGGTGCTAAACGTTTATGTCTCGGGTTAGGTCAGCTGAATCTTGCATCAAAAGAATAACTGTGGTAGCTCTTACAAAGTGTGTGGGATGGAGGGGTGGGGTGAGGTGGTGTATTTCCAAGCAAGAATTTACAGAACTATTTACTATGCAATTATAATTCTTCAAGATGCACTGAAAAGTTAGGAAGTCATCCTGAATGAAGTCCTACTGGGTGAGTTAAACCTACAATGCCTCACTTAGTAAGAGCCGCTGTCTTATTTATGATAGAAATGGAAAATGAATACCTCAAAACACTGGTGGAAAATCCCCAAATAATGAATGAAGATGTAAGCTGCCTGGGCTTGTCAGTTAAAAATTTAAATCTTGCATGCTTCATTTAAAAGACAATTTAAGTATCACTAAATTAATAAGGTCAATAAGTCCCCCATTAAAACAGAAGTGTGCTCATAGAAGTCATCTAGTCCACGGACTAGAACTTTTGTCATTAGTGACTCCCTGTGTTCCCTGGTCTTTGTGAATGAAATGCTGATCCCTGCAATGAAACACTGAGTTCACCATATACCCAGATTTTTTAATGAGGTCTGTTGTCTTTCAATATTGCTTGAGAACAGTTTGTAAACAGTATTCAAAGTCCCAGTCTGAGAGCTGATGGGATAGAATTCTGCCATGAATTAACACAGAAATATTAGTTAGCTAAGTCTGGACTGACCAGCGAAGGAAATTAAGTCAACAGCAAAAAAAAAAATACACAGGGAGACTCATCTCATCCTTGAAAAGGCACATAAAATAAACAACTGGAAACCCCTTTCTACAAAGAATATGAGTGTGCCTCCCTAGGTATAGATGAAGGAAATTTTTGTTACTCTAATGTCAGGCAAGATGAGCAGAAGACTCCTCTTTTCAGGATAGTAGAACATAATGCTTGCAAAGGAAACATCTGATCAGGCAGCTGGAAGTTGTCATGCAGGAATACCACGTCCTTGTCTTTATTTCAAGTGTTAGGATGTGAAATTATTTCTAAGGTGCCTAATACAAGAGGATAAAAAAAAAAAGCTAATATTTGCAGATGTTACCATATTGCCCCATTTCCATAAACATACACCTCTGCTTGTTTCGCCTGTTGTTTGAGAACTATTTTTATTTCTATTTTCCTAGAAATTCTTCCACTGTTGAATGCTAAACTACACTGGCAGCTCAGGAAGAATGACGGTGAAAAACTTACAACACAGATTTCTTGAAGCTCCAGTTTTCTTTCAGAGACTGTTAAAAAACTATTGGATTGGTTTTCAACCCAGGCTTCACAACAGTAATCCAGTAACAGAACTGTTGGAGATTTAATTGGTAAATGGAGCAATTACTGCAGAGTGTGAATGTCTCAAGTTCAATCTCCAAGTATTCTTTGAGCTTGAAATGTATTAAACCAACAAATGGCCTCACAATTTAATGTAAGCAAACCCTTTACCAGAAAAAAATTTTCTGTACTCACCATAAGGGAAAGAAAATGGGAAGTATGGGGTCGGCTGTCCCTCCTCTATGTCTCAGATATTGTTTATTCTGCAATGCATTATTTGCTTTAGCTTGGTATTTCTTTTTAAAATGTCTTTACTAGACTAGAGTGCTACAGTTTTAAGCGTCACAGGGCAACATTAGCAAGTTATGAATAACCAGGGAGTGGGATTTCAATGTAATTCAGGAATGAGAACTAAGCAAAGAGAAGAATATTCAACCTTTTCATGGAAGGATTGAGTATTCTTTTCAAAGTCATATATCAAAAAGCCACATACAATGGAAACATTCTCTTTCCCTAGAACATAAAAGAAGAGGGAACTGCCTGTTATGTGTTCTGAAATGATCCCTTTTCATTACAACTTCAGAATTTTTCTCTCTGGGGATCGCTGACTTCAAACCATGAAGAAAGGGAGAAACGACATCATACTATTTCCATTAAAAGCAGCCATGCGTAACCTATATTTTTTCCTTTCCTCTTTTATTTTTTTTTTCCCATTTCACAATAATATTTGCCTTCCAAAAAACTTTTTATCTTTTTTTTTTTTTTTTTTTTTTGATGCACTGAGGTTAAGCAAATGAGGTTGCTGCTGACAATGTTGTTCATACCATTTGCATTCGCCTTGTTTTAAGCCAGCAGCAGAGACACTGCTACGGCTGTGTGAAATTCATTAGAAAACAAAACATTCCATCGTTCTTCATTTGGCCTGATCCTTCTTGTTTACCATAATTAAGTTATAAGAAAACCATCTCACACAATAGGAATACAAAATTCTCTCACTCTTGTGAATGCAGAAGCTAGAATGGACTTGATTTTTTTTTTTTTAAATGATCTCATGTACAGTATATTCAGAAAACACTTGTATATGAACAGTTTGAAATGAAATAAGTATAAATGATTCAGAGACAGTAGAAGGAAGCTGGAGAAAAATGAGTAAGTATGATAAGGCAAAGGCTTCATCTGACTTTTAATACAGTGAAGAAAAATAAAATGAACACGGAACAGTTGGTGTGACACAAGGAATATAAAAAGAAAGAGCAACATAGTCCTAGAGAAGAATTTTTCCAGGTCCAATGAGACTGAAGCAAGAAGCTAACTCTGGATGTTTTGATATTAGAAATCCAAGATTACTGTAAGAAGAGTTTAGAGAAGAAAGATAAAATATGAATGTGAGACATAAATAGTCTAGTAATGAAAGAGAAGACAGCACATTATTCACGTTCTTTAGGTGTTCAAAGCAGCGTACAGACATTATCAACTAACTCTTGTATAATATCTCTTTAAGGAAGGTAGATTTTTAATCCCCTTTTCACAAATGAGGAAACCAAATCAGAAATATAAAATGGCTTGACCAGGGACCACGCAATAGTGTGAGGCAACTTTAGTCTCATTCTCGTGTTTATTTGCCCAGATGAGAATGCAGCACTAATCAAAAGACCTGTCTAAAGCATACTATGTAATGCAGATTTTCTGTCTTCTACAGTTCAATACTAGTGATTACAGAAATGTGAGCTCTCAGGAAAAAGAAAAAATTATAATGGCCTAAAATTATTAAAAAACAAGAAAAAAGTTATATTAAAGATTTCATATTTTCTAAATAAAAGGCAATGGGAAAACATTCAGATGTTAGTGTCTGGAGTCCTGAAATGGTTTCTCAAAGCATATTTTACCAATCCTCTTGCTAAGCTTACTTACACCTAGACTCTTCCAACTCTGTGCATCCTGACAAGATTGTACTAATAGCACCTGAAGCGATTCACAGACTACAAGCAAAATTAGCAAACATATTTAACACCTACATATTGGTGCAAATGCATGATGTTTATTGTAACTGACCGTAAACTTCAAATTACAGACCTTTGCAAGAGCTTTCATTTCTGCAGCCACACAGAGTTAGCAAGAGTCTGTGAAAAGGGTCTGTATGTGTAACTGGAATTGCTAGTGAATACCAGGGAAAATTGTTTTGAGTTCATGAGAAAAAGTCATCTTCTTTGGAAGTGAAGACTGTAAATCTTGCTACGGGGTTTGAAACGAAAAGGCACTCCAAAGATGTTTATTGTCACAGTCAGTATAAAGAAAATGGCACTTACAATACAGTATGTTTGAACAGGATATGTGATTGCTATTGTCTCATATTATTTGCTAGAATAACAACCCAGTATAGCAGCACTAATTTGTTATTGTCTTTTCTGGCATTTAGGAGCATAACACTGGATGCTGAAAGCACTTCTGTTTCTTCCTCGTGCTTCCAGAGACTAAGGCATGAATACGTTATACTTTTTTTAATGATGTTATTATTTTTTATTAGTTATTTACTTGCTTTTAATTATTATAATTTTTAAATTTTTTTTTGGTCATTAATTCATTCTCACATCTATACTGGTTTCCAAAATGTTTTGAAAACTATTTGCTGAATAGCTCTGTGAAGTGACCAGAACGTCCAGTACGTTCCAAGTGATGTTAGATTCTTCCTTTGTTTTATGAAAGCTGTGTTCTGTATTATTCGCAGCCTTTAAGTGGTTTATGATCTTTTCCCACTGCAAATCATCTGCAAAATTGATTAATATGCTTTCTTCCAATCATTCCTGAAACTACTGCACACAGAAAACCCCCAGAAGGCACCTTCTCTCAATTAGCACTGGAGGTTTTTTGAAGGCATTTCTCTGCATTCCCATACTACAGATTATGACATCAAACAATTGAGATTAGGATCAGAGTCTGAACAAGCAGGAAGGACATATGTTCTTCGGGGGAAAGATCTCACACACACAGATATTTTCAGTAAATGGCAGATTATAAAAGCTCAGCAAAAGCCCAGGCTTTAAACTGGCTTATTTTAAATGTTGCTCATTCCTCTGCTGCTTTTAAAGCAACAATTTAGTTCTTGCGAAAACAGAAAGAACACGAGACCCACTCGGTCATAGCAAAAGTCTGGAGGAGGCACTTCTTATTCTTCCAGAAGCTTTTGCCAGATCCCCTGCACAGCATTGTCAGTTTTCACCACATTTTCCTGAGGAACTAAGGTGATTTGGTCTCAGTTCAGACTTCAGACAAGTAGAAGCCCTTTCTGATGGGTCATCTCTTTCTTTTCTGCTTCCAGAGAAAGATCAACCCAGCATAGGCAGAGAGGTAGAAGGTGACAGAAAGTTTTTCCTGAGGAAAGGCAATGCTGGCCATCATGCTTCTCTTCATACGAGTTGTATTTTCTCCTTGCACAGTGAAGGGTGGTAGGGGGAGAGACAATTACAGGTGCCACCTAGCCACAGTCCTCTCCTTCTGCAGAGGAATCAGAGAGGTGAAAACAAAGGCTGGATTCCCCCAGAATCTGGCTGCATGGTGATACTTGACCCTTTTGTGGTCTACCAAGGCACAGAAGAAGGAGACTCGTCCTAGTGCTGGAGTCCCTGCTTTATGGAAGGCCCCACTTGTTCTTGGGTATAGAGCACTGAGATAAGAAATGTGAACATTCCTGTCACTGTGGTGGTTCTTATCTTTTCTGTGTGGTTTTTGTTAAAAGCCGTGGTCAAAGATGTGCTTCAAGGCAGTGGCCAACTTATGCCCTAAGTTAGGCACCAACAATTTATTTTAATAAAAAAATGAACAATATTATTCATCATTAATAAATAATGAGCTCTAATACATGGCCCTATTAGATAAATTTTTAACAGTGTATGATTTAATTTGATGCCAACCTACTGGAAGTAGTCAATAAGGTAGATTATTTTGACAGTGTACAGTAGCACAAATTAGTTAGAAAGGCAGCCTTGGTGTTTAGATATCAAAAATATCTTTTAAAATATTTAGCAGATACCTTGATTTTGGGGGCCTGTTTGCCACCTTATTATTTACTTAAATCAGGCACTTTTTACTGTGTTACAGAAACACAAGTGTGATGATATAGAAATTAGGGCCCATATTTTGAGAATTAGACATATAAACCCAGCTCTTTTATTAATCAGAAAGACTAAAATGAATCCCTTTGGTCTCCCAAAGCTGGTATCTCCTGGGCATTTTCCTCAGTGATGCATCTTTGTCGAATAATAATAATAAAAAAAAAAGCTATGCAAGCTGTCAGATGCATTTAGGAATTCACTATTTCTATGGTCAAGAACACAGGTTCTGTGTGACAATAGAAGCAGCAACTTTAACTCACTCACATCATTAGGAAAGAGCTGCTCGTCTAGTCCTTGTAAATATTGTTTAAAATCACAGCCAGCCCTGACTGAAGCTGTAAAGGAGTGGAACCAGCCAGGAAAGTGCAGTGAGAAGTGTATTTTAATATTTTCTTGTCACCTGGAGGAATTTCTGTTTTCTATGTAAAATCTGAGCTAATGTGTATTTTTTAGTGTGTTCGATTGGTTGGTTGGTTTTTTAAATTACTGCCTAAATAAAATAACATTATTTTATTAGTTCTGATATTTTTTGCATGAACTCCAAGCACACTGTGATTTTCATTATGAAATGAACATAGTGATTTTTAGAATGTGTTTTTATCAACATGAAACTTAAAAAGCGATTAGTGAAAATGTTTGTCTCTTAATATAAAACCAGTAAATTGTATGTTTAACCACTTAATTCTCTTTCTGCTTGAATTCAAAGGAAACAATTGATCTGATCCAATTGTTTTTTCATACTTAGAGAAGAAAGCCATCTTAA
Source organism: Ceryle rudis (assembly GCA_033439905.1). NCBI lineage: Eukaryota > Metazoa > Chordata > Aves > Coraciiformes > Cerylidae > Ceryle > Ceryle rudis. Next base: position 40,703 of record JAAGNO010025805.1, read on the forward strand.
GACAAAGAAAATACTTTAATTCTGTGGCCTGATTCTATATTGTCTGGAGATCTGAAAATATCATCCTAACATTTCCCCTGAAAGGGATTCATTCATACAGAAAACCAAAGGGAAAGGAAGTGGGAAGGTCATTGGGAAAGGCTTATTTTTTTGTGAACCTACGAGCTCTGGCTAGAGTTGTTTTTTTGGGTTAGATGACACTTCATCATATGAAGAAACATCTTTAAGAAATTAGGAACATCCTAGTGGCTTAGTATGAGCATTCCATTTATATTTGAATGAATTAAACAATGCGTTTTCTTGAGAGTCAAAAAGAAACTTTCCTCCCCCTGCTCTTCTGATGTTTAAAGTTTTCCAACCACATATGGTTGGTGTACTTAGGACTGCTGGAGCACTGAAACCAAGTATAAGAATTTAGCACTATAATTTCATGAACATTAGGAGATATAAAAGCCCATTGTTAAGAAGTATTGACTGACCCAGAAATCAATCTCTCAAATATACAGGTTTACTAGTTAAAGAGAATATGATTTAATTGATTACAGCAGCCTTCATTATGCCATGGGTTAGAAGTTAAGATGGCAGTTATGGCATAAAACCACAGAAGATAGGGTACAAAAGAGGGAGTTGAGGTAGCATATAAAAGAATGAAACACAAATTTTATTGTATACAGGTTTACTACCGCCTGGAAGACCAGAAACACAGGGTTGTTAGATAGAATTTTCTCCCGGAAGTAGGAAAGGTGAACAGCTTTTTTGAGTCTATGAACCAGACTTACTGTTATCTAAAAAGCTTGAGAGTGTAAAAATAAAAGGAAGGTGGAAATAAGAGCTAATTCCCATGCTTCTACAAGGTAAGAGGCCAGTAGCAGGAAGGGAAAGGCATAGGCATAAGACTGCTTGAGGTTACCCTGACTTGCTTATCTGATTTTTTTCTACTCCCAAGACTTTCAAAAAAATGCAGGAAAAAAATCGAAAAACTTAGACATTTTGGTAGCTTCCTTTTCAAAATGGAATTCTTTCTTCAAAGGCTAAGCACACATTTCCGCTTCTTCAGCTGGGAGAACTCACAGAAAGCTCTAGAAAAGTTTTCCTTTATAACTTTAGTGTGGAGGTGTTTCACGGAAGTTGATCCATGTGAATGATAACGAAGGGAAAATCTGGGAGAACTGAATTATAACTTAGGCCAAGGGCTGAATACAGAGTGAGACAAAAATAAATTCAAAGAATTATCACTTGCTTTGAACTATGGGCAGAGGGATAGTAAGTGAGTGGAGTTAAGAGAAGAGAGATGAAACCCCTTAGCAAATAAAGGTGCCTGACTGGAGTTTTCTGATCACTTTATAGTCTAGTGTGCCTAGCTTCAGGAGGACATTAAGATGAGAACTACAGTAGCTGGCAGAGGGAATAACTATAGCTTGCTTAAGATGAATGGTTACAGGGATGCATCCTGGTGAAACGTCAGAGAAAGCAGTCGAAATTCAGATAAGAAAAAAAAAATATTTTTGTCAAAGGATAATTACAGATTTGTAGTTCCAGAAATGAAGCTCAGACGCGAGATACAGGTGGTGGAATCGATGTCACAGTGCTGGAGCCTTTTACTGACAAACTATCCTCATTCAGAGAAATACAATACACAGAGAAGCTGAAAGTCCTGGCAGAAAAGGATGGTATGGAGATATCAGAGAGGTACTTCTTGGATCAGAGAGGAGTCTGCAGCTGTTGTTCATGAGTATTCATAATAAATTAATTTCTTGAGCATGTAGTGAGCACATTTCTTTCTCAGTTTCACTCAGAAAAAAAATTTCATCTCCCTAGAAGCATTTTCGTTCCTAGTAAAGGCTTTACATCTTCTCCCTGGCTTTCCCTTGAGGGAGTGTGCAAGGTTCTTCTTTGCTTTATCTTTCTCGTGGGTGATTCATGGCTAGTGTCAGCCCTGGTCATCCTCTGCACACAGAAGAAAACTTTATATTAACCTTTAATCATCTGTTTTTCATCTTACAACGCTTAACTCACAGAAGAAAGGCTCCTGAAGCACATGCCAACTAGTCCAAAAGTATGATTTATAGTTGCACTTTGTCTAGAGAGAAACATTTGTACAAGCATGAAACGCAGACGTACATAGTTTATAGACATCACTGACAAATACCACTAAGAGTACGGTAGATAAATAGGACACAATGGTTTTTTCATTATTGTCACCTTGTACAGCTTGCCACATTGTATAGCTTAGACTTTAATAGAAGACCTAATAAAATGTAGTGGCAGCTTTGCAGTACATTAGTCATTTTAAAAGCTTTAAAAATTAAAGAAAATATTGTCTTTCTGAAATAGTAACTTTTGTCCTAAAAGTATTTAATTATTGATTAGCAAGTATTTTTGTCCCAGCCATAACAAGGCTTGTAGTTTTTTGCTTCTTTAGTTTTGTTTTAGAAAATGTTCACATTTTTTCGGATCAAACCCTTTTTAGGTGTACTTATGCACTTACAATTTTATTTTTCAATGAAAAGTTATGGAAAATTTTAAGTTGCTCCATCATTTCTAGATTACCCACTTATGTGAGGTGTTAAAACATTTTTGAAACTGTGTTCTCTGTCCAAGTCTTGCCACACTTTATTTTTCAGCCTAAATAAATTTGACCCATCAAAAGACTTTGTTACTCTTTTTCTTGTTTCATTCTATGCCAGTCTTGTCACTTCATGATACGCAGCTCTTCTTTCCTTCAACAGCTCCCTTCAGCATTTTATCAGTGTTTTACAACTGAAATCTGTTCATATAATTTAGTGGTCCTAAAGACTTGACTCTCCTTTTGTACTCATGTTTATCACATCCAACCCCAATTTCAACTTTTTTGACGTGATTGCCACCAGACCACATGGGAGAACAGTAAATACACTTCACAAATTCCTGTACTTAAGCATCAAAGAGCGTATACTAGCCCTACTGGCATTGCAAGTCATATTATGTCTTTTGTAGATTGATACACATCTGCAGGGGCAAGGTCTTTCTCATATTTCTTTAAAATTGCGGCTTAAAACTTAAAAAAGATGAATTAACATTTTAATGCAAACACAAGGACATCGTTTACTTGTGAAAATGCACTGAAGTCGTCCAGAAGAGCATACTCCAAACAGAAGTATACCACATAAAACACACCCCGCTCTGTGGCTACAACTCTCTCTGTTTCTTGTATACAGATGTTAGTGAGGACAGTATGGGGAACATCTCATGTTGCACTCCGATGACTACCAAGAAATACTACTGACAGTCTCTGCTCTCTGTCTCTCCACCTCTGCATTCTGCTCAGCCCTCTGCTCCACTGCGGGGAGTTTACGGTATAAATTACAGGGACACTAGAAACTTCTGGGGGGGGTTGTTTAGGGAATCCACAGAGACTTTGGGCTCTTTGCAGCAAAGAAGGTATTTGTGCACATAAATCCTGGCTCTCAGCGATGTCAGCGGGAGCTACAGGGCTGCATGAATCTGGAAGGTGGTGTCCTTATGCACATAGAAATCTGAGCATCACAATGCCCAGATTATCTACCCCACAGAGGAATTCAGAATCCCTGTGTGGCACCTCAGACTCCCTGCACTGTACATACACAGCGTTAGCCTAGGGTGCAGGACACATGAGTAGCACTTTGGTTTCCCCACTCTGTGGCACCCAATGCAAGAGACCATCTAAAGTTAACATGCTAACCTTACCTACAGCTACAGCTAGAACAGACTGGAAGGAGGACATGCTTCTGCCTTGGAAGAGTCATTAAGTCAAACAGACTCTTTGTAGCAGAAACCAGCAGCTATTCGAGTTCCCCAATTGCTCTCTTTCTTACCAGCTTTCTGGGAAAGCAGGAGAGGCAGAGAGAGCCCCTCTCACACTGAGCTATAGTCTGTCTGTCAGCCCAGCCTCTAGGAACCGGGGATTTGAAAGGAAAAAGTCAAGCTCAGGTCCTCCACAGTCTAACTGTGTAATCCAATTACTAAGTTACTATTTAAAGGGCTTGATAGAAACCAAACCCAAACCCCAGCGGTGCTGGTTTTTATAGGCAGCCAATTCATAGTAGATTTTTGAGGCTGCTACAAGAACATAAGATTGAGCATCTCTAAGAACGTAGGCAAAGAAAAGACAAATGTCTGGACATTGATCAGGCTTAGATGTCAACTGAAACTTGCCTGTCCAGCTCTGTTACAGGCAAGATACTTTTGTTCTTTCCCCATGGTAGACCTTTCAGGTGTCCATACAGTTTTGGGACATAAAGTTTCTTTAAGTTTAGGTGCCACCTAGGTTAAGTTGGAACAGCATAAGGACTTTTAGGTCTTTTTCTTTCCATCTCATTGATCAATTTTCTCCTGAGTTCTATTTTCTTCCACTAGATCTCTCTGCTTAAGTTATGTTCACTGCATCAGGAAGGACTGAGCTATGTCTCACAGAAGCAAAGAACTCTTGCAGAGTTCATCTGTTGTGTCATTTTTCTACCAGATAGTGGAAAGGTTTCATGTATTTGTGTCTTTTTTTTATGAATAGTTTTTCCATATTGGTTTTGTTGTTTTGGGGTTTGGTTTGGTTTTTTTGTTTGGTTGTTTGGTTGTTTTTTTTATGGGGAGAAATTGCATTGTTAATTGGCAGACCTGTGCATCAACATGAGTTGGTCATGGGAAAACATGCACTTTGACATGAACCAGAGCAGGAAAAAGACAGAAGAAGAAGAAGAAAATATCATAAAGTATACCAATAAGGAAATTAATTTTTTTTTTTGGTGGGAACAAGAAAGGGTGAAAAGTAAGCCATGGAAATCTGTGTTATTCATTAAAAGAACACAACATTGTCCAAGCATGACCCTACTCCTTCCCATTAAAGACAGTATTGACATCCGATCCAATCTGGGCAAAAATGAATGATGAAAAAAGGGATTTCAGTTAATAGATTTCCATTTAAACCCAGTGACAACAAGACAATAAGGAGATATAAGCATCTCCCTTAGACTAATTCAGTAAAAGTTTAAGGAAACAGAAAGGCCCTCAGAAGGCTGATACAGTCCAGTGGCAGGACATAGTGGGCTTCCAGCGCTTCTGCAGTGCTACCTAAAACCAGCAAACACTTGTTAAAATTGTAGCTATTTCTTGTCCACTTTAGACTGGTACTATTTATTAGTTTAGATGCCACTGATTCCAAAAAGCCAAAGCAGTTCCTATGCAATTAGAAGAAAAATATGTTTCTGACTCCAAGGAAAGCTTTCCTCCCAGCTCTGAATTTACTGCTCAAGCTCTCTGTGAGGCGAGTGGTAAAACTGGCTTTTGTGAAGAAGCACACATGCAATCCAGACCTCTTTGGACAAGGTGCCATCATTCACGTTGCTCACATGTTGACAAACACTTTGGTCATGTTGCTAAGGCAATGGCACTGGAGCAGAGAGCACATCCCCCCACCCTGAGGGCGACAAGGCCAGAGGGCAGAGGGACCAGATGGTTCCATTCATTCCCGGCAGTTGGCCATCACTGCGCAGAACCGACTGGTAGCTGCTTTCCAGCCAACCGGACAGCTCAGAAGGCTTGTGGGTTGCTTTTCTTCAATTGCCTCCTCTTCAGCAACATATCAAAGGCCATTTTCTTCTTCTGAGCAACACAGTTGGTCACTCAAAACATTTCTAGGCAGCGGGAGCAGCAGTGTGAGAGATTATAGATGCACTCAGGGCCAGGAGCAAGAGGCAGATGGTTGCTGCTGTTGGCAGCCGCAAAGCCCTCCCACGGCCTTCGCTGGTGGCTTTCTGCATGGCACACCTCTCCCTAAAATCCCTGGTACTTGGACAGCCACACGTGTTTGCGGTGAGGGCACGGGAGCTGTTGTGGGAAGGGGAGCAGGAGAGAGCACTGATGCCACACTTGGACATTTTCCCTTCTCTTCTTTTATTTTATTATTTTTTTTTTCACACAAAGGTTAAAAAATTAGCAGGGCATACCTGGCTATATTCCATTTGTTTTATTGTCATTTCTCTTTGCTAGAGGCGGGGAGCACATCGACAGAGGGGGGTTGCCGCAAAACATGAGTTTCTCATCTTGACTGCGTGTGCAGATCCAGTTTCCTGTCCTTGATCCCAGATTATTTTCTCCCATCAGGAGACAGCTGGTTTGGCAGAGCCGAGCGTGGGGCGGCTCTGCAGGCGGCGCCAGGGGCGCGCGGGGTGTGGGTGGGGGGAGGAGGGCCGCCATGGCCGGGCGGCGCGAGCTGCGCTTGAGGCTGCTTGCGGGTGACCGGCGGCAGTGAGAGGTCCTGTGAAAGCTGTTGAGGCGGCCTCCCCTGGCTGCCCTCCAACCAGGGCCGTTCACAGGCCTGTTCTCAGCCTCGCCTCTTCCACAGGGCTCAGCCGGGAACAGAAAATGAATTGCTTTTTTATCAGCCTCACAGAGGTCCTTTGACAGGCAGGCGTACGCCTGCCATTGCTATTTGATCCCCCCTGCCCCTGCCAGGTTGACCCTGATGCCACTACCCTCACCCTGGCCCGGTCACAGGTGACATTCCATGGCCCATGGGATGCCCTAAGGGGGTCCATACCCCATGAGGGGGCATGGCCGGACCCCAGCACCATTGCTGGGACCAGTGCTCAGGACCTGTGTCCCGCATGCACAGAGCCCACCCCTCCTGAAGACACAGTAGATGATCCCCCCAGGCAGTCCCAGCTGCTTGTGCCCCATTTTTGAGGCCCCAGAGCAGATGTCCATGGGGTGGTCATCCCCCCCTTGGCACTGTGGCAAAGGCAAGACCTCACAGCAGTGGTGCAAAGAGGCTGTTAGACATCGGGTGGTGTCTGCGTTTTGTGGTTGGGCTTTGGAGACCATGTATCCTGGCTTTTGTGCATCTCAGGGAAGGAGCAGAAATTGACTCGGGAAAAAAAAACGGACTTTTAAAGACATGTTTATTTATGGCCAGGCTTTCAAGCATGCATCTTACAGCATTCTGCACAAAATATAATTAAAACAAGCATTACACTGAATATGATTCAGAAAATAAAAATGTCTTTAAATACAGTTTAACTGCCAGCAGCTCAACATACTTCATTCCTCTGGGGATGGAGTAACAGAGACATGAATTTATGTGACTACAGAAGCCACAAGACGTGGGTATTTTTAGGGGAAGTACAACTGGGGGACGTAACTGACCTGTCACAAGGGTTTAATAGAAGAAACACTCCTGAAGCCACCCAGCTCCTAAGGGTGATCAGGCAGCCTCAGATGGCCATCAGGACCTTTGGGAGGAGAATGGAGAAGGAGGTCAAGACCCACCAGCCCTGGTCCTTCAGCTGGTCTTGGGCAAGCAGTGGAGGCATACTTTCACCCAAAGAGATCTTCAGACACTTCTGTTGTTGGGGCTGCCTGAAGGCTAGTTAACATCAGTAAACTAGTGTGAGATCCTGAATGCCTACCATGATTTTGTACCATTTCTGACCTTTTATTTCTCCATTCCCCTTCAGGTCTGCAGCCAGGGAGGAACATAAAGCTGGCTCTGGGGGCATCCTGCAATGCCATGCAATCAGAGAGGCAGGAGGTTCTTCCTGCTGCTCTACACCACATCTTACAGTGCCTTCTATCAAACCATGACAATAGAAGTTTGGTTACAGTCCTGAAAGCCTGGAGGTGCTTTTCTGCTTTTGTCACTGCATTTACCATCAGCACTAGGATGAACCAGCATGCTTGATTACAGCCTCTGTTGAGCAATCAAGGATGAACACATGTGGAGCCTGAAATAACCCCAACCTGTAGTTGTTTGGTTTTTTTCCCCCTCCTCCTCCTTGTATTTGCCAAATCAGAAGAGCACCTTTTGGAAGCTAAATACCAGTCTGGTATCATGCTCTAGAGCTGGGAAGGAGAGTATGGACTCGCCTAATGTTTTCTACCTATGGACATTTTATCGCTTGTGTGACTTTTCAAAAACTTTTGCCAGCATTTTTTCCATTAGACATACCGTGACAATGGTGTTTCTCATGGGATTTCAAAGGAGTCTTCATTTTAAATACCTCTGGAAAATAACATTTCAGTCTAATACTCTCTGTGATTTTCCCACATTCTTCACAGGAACATAGGGAACTTTCAACCTTTCTTCGTTGTTAGTTTCATATTTTCTTTTTATGATCTGATTTTTAATGGAAGATCCTCAAATTAATTTTCACAGAACTGTTGTCATAAACCTGAAGCAAAGGTATGCAAAGGTGTTGTGAGGCACTGAACAATCAGTTTCATTTATAAACAAATGAAATAATACAGTAGATTTTTTTTTTTTCATTCTTCTTTATTCCAAGTCATCCCAATTTACGGAGCACAATAGGTACCTGGCCCTGTTTTTTAATTTCCTCATTCTGTTTGCAAAAACAAAATGCAGTTCAGCTATAGCTCCTGCTGTCATTGAAGGCAATGACAAAAATCCAGAAGAACATGAATGGAGTCAGAATGAATCTTGTTTAACTGTACAATTTATAGGTTAAAAGTTACCCTTAAGAAAATCCAGTTGTAGATTACAGATTTATGAAACCAAAGCCCTGAAGTAATATATTTTTAAGTATCCCTGCAAATTCTTGAACCTCAAACTTCCTTATTTATTGTCAGAAACGCTAGATACTTTGGCTGCATAATTGTAATTATACTGCTGTAGTTTATGTCTTTTGTAAAATACAAGTTGCATATAGAAGGGTGTTCTATGTTCTTTAATATGTTTTCCAAGAGGTTGGATTCAAGTCCTAGTTGCTTTTTTCTTACACTGTATTTAAATTTGTTTCTAAACTTTGCATTGTTGGATGGATATCTTTTCTACTTTGCGTGCCTTCAAGTGGACAAGTAAATGATACAGACATTTGGAAATAAAGCCAACTCAAAGCCGTGTACTAGTGTGTTATACAAGTATAAAAGCTTTAAATGCAAGAGTTTTATCTTGAGCTTCATCTTCCCTTTGCACCCTGAGAGAACAGGTAACAGGTAAGGAAATGAAGGGTCAGCCTTGGAGCAGGGTTTTCTCTGCTGAAGTGACTGGAACCTTGCCACCAATTTTACAAGGGATGTGTCTGAACCAGCATTTACCTCAACTGCACAAAGTCAAGCTCTGCTGCCTGTTCCAGATTATCCCCAATTTCCTCATGAGGGAATAGATAGTGACTAGGTCAATGCTTTTGACCTAGGCAATGCATCTACCAAACTCAGCTTCTGCTAACACAGGCAAACCCACAAACCTCATGAAAAATAAAGACTGTGTGTGGTCATATGTTTACGTACATAAATATATACCAGTATTCAAGGCACCAGGACACTGCTCAGGTGTTAGCTGCTTAATGTGCATGAGTGGGTTTGGAGGAGGAATGGAAATAGCGCAGTTGAGCTGGAAAGGTGAAGGGTGGTATGATGATGCAGAAACATATTCAGATTGTTGTAGAGAGCAGAGATTCCCTTTCAACTTGCTACATTTGAGGAACTTCCCAGGTATTTTTACCTTTTTGTCCATTTGTCCAGTCGTTTGGTGGTCCGAACAGAGAAGACAAAGGACAAAATGGCATTTTCAAACAAAAAAAATATGTCTAACATCCTTTATAACCTTTGCAGATATGACTTTGTTGCCTTGGAGACCTAGCACTCTGCCACATATTAAGATGAACTTGATCTCCAAGACAGATCTTTGAAACCACTATAAAACCTGCAGGTGCAAAATCCCAAACTGATGTATAAATGGCCCCTGACATCATCCGACTGCTCATTTTCAGGGACCTAAAAGCAGATTTCTGAAAATGACGTCTTGTCTCACAAGGTTAAAAAATTTATTTTTTGTTCCTTTACTGATCACCAAATATTTCAGCTCTGGCCAAATGCATGGCTGTGTTTTCCCATGCACTGGGAGGAAATGGAGCGTCTCATTGCCCTACAGCTGTGACTCCCCCCGCAGTGAATAGGTGATGACAGATGGGACATTGGTTTTGGAATTCACATGATTTCTGAAATCCCATGTGCTTGCTGATGGGCATGGCAGTATTTATTCTCATCATTTTACACCCGAATTTTCCCTCTGCTGGTTTGTCTTAGAACAGATACAGACAATTACTATGTGTATATGTATACATTGCTATTATTAAAAAAACCCCTCAGATATTTCCTGCTCTTTTTCCACTCCTGCCTCCCACTATAGCCCAGCCCACCCTGGGGAAACACTCCTCATGCTGAGGGCGTGCATTGTGTGGGTACTGGCAAGGGCTCAGGGGTTACACCAGGAGGGAGGCAGCAGCTGAGTCAGAAGCACTGCGGTAGCACTGGGCTGGGGCAGTCGGTAAAGAAACAGCAGAGAGATGGTTCTTCTGCTTCTGGCTGCTAATGAGCTTTCTGGTGGCAGTGCTGTTCTCATCGGGGCTATTTGTTTTTACAGGCTGCCCTTTGTTGACTTTAGGCTTGCTTTCCTTGCCATGCAATACAAATATTCTCAGGCGTTAAGCTTTCCTTGCCCCTACTGCCTTCTTTTCATCTGGGACCATGTAGGAGCTAAATTTAAACTTGATTGATAGCGTTTAATCCAGAAAGGGTCAGGGTGCTGTTTTCCTGTTAAAAGTTCTCTGGTTTGCTTCTTCTGTTTACAGTCATGTCTCTAAAGTACTGTAGTCAGTTCTGCTTCCCAGTGAAGTCTCTCCTGCTTTCCTTACCGCTGTGGGATAGTTGCTCTTAATTATGTGGAGCCTCATGCCGCTGTGTTTGATCCTAGATGGAAAAGAACAGCTATGGGCCTTTAAACCAGATGATGCCATGACTTACATACTGCCTCCACTATAATAGATAGCAGGCCCCAAATTCCGCTATTGTAGACCACTAAACATGGAAATACGAAAGCAGTCCTGGTTGTGTTTTCCCTTTCCTGACGGTCTTTGAGAAACATCTTCCTTGAGCAACCACATGTTCAACATAACCATATGAGTTCTTTTTTACAGATCTGAAGACAGCAATCTTACTGTCTGTCAATACTGGATATAAGTAAAAATGGTTTCTCTACCAGATGTCTGCACAATCTTATGCACATTATTTGCACATACTTTGAGCATGACAACTCTTGCTGATGTCAACTAATTATATGCACAGGCTTTTACTGACTTTATATATCTATTTATCATTGCGTCCGTGGTAAAATTCTGAAATTCTTAGCAAGATGGAGAATTTTGGGGCTGGGGAAAGAAAGGCAGGACATCTTGACTTGAGGCTTTAAACATTTACACTTTTTTTCTGGAGAGTATATGATCTTTTATTTTGGAGTGACAGTTTACTGTTTTCAAAAATAATTTCCCTAGCACTGATGAAATACGCACGTATGGACACACATAAAAGTGAATGAAATAAAACCACCTGAACTACTATGTGTCATGGTTTAAGGTCAGGGCAGCCTGATGGACCTATAACAGAAGCTCTCTGTTAACCCCTCTCCCTCTCCAGAGGGGAAGAGAAGGGGAATAAGGGAGAGAGACTCAGCCAGTAGAAAAGGAAACTAGAACAGCTTCAATGAAAATGGAAATAATAATAACAAAAATGGAATATATACAAATATATACAAAACCAGTACTGAAGCCAAGCCCCCCTGATGGCAATTACATCACTGTCACCACTGATGCCATGGAGCAGGCACTGGGAGAGTCTCAGACCTGGCCCCGCAGCAGACGGGAGCTGTGTTCAGGAGCTGGATTCTGGTACCAGGTTCAGAAACACACAGCTCAAGACCAAAGGCAGAACAGAGTCCTCATCGGGTACTGGCCATTGAAAAAATGAGAAAGAATCATAGAATCATAGCAATGTCTGGGTTGGAAGGGAGCTCTAGAGGTCATCCAGTCCAAACCCCTGCTGAGAGCAGGGACAGCCTCAACTAGAGCAGGGTGCTCAGAGCCTCATCAAGCCTGACCTTGAATGTCTCTAGGGATGGGGCCTCAACCACCT
>JAAGNO010025805.1:52736-64563 GCA_033439905.1 Ceryle rudis
AGAGCCTCATCAAGCCTGACCTTGAATGTCTCTAGGGATGGGGCCTCAACCACCTCCCTGGGCAACCTGTTCCAGTGTTCTACCACCCTCGTGGTAAAGAACTTCATTACATCCAATCTAAATCCACTCTTTTCTAATTTAAAACCACTTCCAGAAAGAAGCCAGAAGCTGAAGTGCTGAGCTGGAGCCTGACCCTCATGATCCCTCAGCTTTATAGCAAATATGAAATATATGGGCTGGAATCCCTGGCTGGTCAGTTTGGGGTCACCTGCCCTGCCCGCTCCTCCCTGCAGCTGCCGCCTTCCACTTTCTGCACCCCACAACGTGGTGCACAAGCTCCAGCAATGGCCTTGCTCTGCACACCAATCCTTGGTACTAACTCTGAACACTGGAAGTTATCACTACTAGAAGCAAACACTGCCTGAGAAAACAGGCTGCAAACAGTGCAGTTAGTTAGTTGGAAGAACTGAGCTGAAAATTAAAGTCACTGAACAGAATTAGTTCTGTTCTCACTCAAACTGGGACACTATTTGAATTGGAATTGTTTTTAAAGGTTTAAAAAGCATTTTTCATTTTTTTTCCTGTATAGTCATATCATATTCTCCATGGTATAACTGCAGTGATCCTTAAAGTACATTGTCAGTCATCTGCCTACACATCCGTATGAGGTTAACTAGTCACTGCTTTTTCTTGGTATAGTCCATCAGGGTTAGAAATCAGATTTTATGAGTTGTTGACAAATCTATCCTAAAAAATGCATGTCCTGACTCCGACATTGGTCTCAAGTAGCTGATGCTTTCTATTCAGGCAGCGTATGAAAAAATTGTCTTTAATATACAGAATTTTGAGTATAAATTATTCCAAAAATATATTATAGCAAAGAGCCACTCACAGTCTAGGACCTTGCTAGTTTGTATACTTGATAATGCATTTAGAAGTTGCTGCTGCAAGAGCTGAAGTGTATATTCCCCTGAAGAGCTGTGCAGGTCTGTGTACACATGCAAACCCTCTCCCTCACGAAGAGGGAGAACACATTTAAATAAGTAAGTACACCTCTTGAACTATGCTGTTAGAATCCTTAGGGCTTAACTGCTATGAAACCAATGACATCGGACTGCCTTGTGTGTTAAAATTTATACTGGATAAAATAGTATTTGTTGATTGGATGGGGAACATTTGGAAACAGAAAATTACTCTCCTGAGAAATATAAAAACAATACAACACCTCCCCCCCCCCCGCCAAGCCCCTCCAGAAACCTACCAAGAATGTATGAGGAAAATAGATGAGTAAGAACTGGGGACTAGTACTTGTCCAAGACCCTGTGATCCTTTAAAATGCTTGAAAATGGAAGAAGGATCAACTCATTTTTTCAAGAAAGAATCCTATGAAAAAAGATGAGCAGACCTCTGCATCTTACATATACAAGATGAGGGGTTCACTTTACCTAGTTTAGTTGTATAAAAATTAGGTGTCCATCCTGGGTACTGCTTTCATCTCACTTTATCAACATAGGATGCAGGAGTGGCCATAGGAATGTCTGTACTACTTCAGAGTGTCCCTCTTACCTGGTCTTCCTTCTCCCACAGAATCCATAAATGTATGATTAAGGGTAAATAAGGACAGGACAAGAATGTATGATTCTTCCCTCTTTAAGTCCTCTGCCATGTTCAGTGTCTTTTGGGTGAGGAGAATTTTTGGGGACCTGATGCTGTTTGTCTGTTTGATTACCTTTGACAAATCCTTCCTCCAACTACTTGTCCAGTCTGTCTTTGAGCCCATGTGAACTCTTTCCTTTGACAAAAATAGCTATAGGTCTGTGTTGCATGAAGAACAATCTTATTAGCTCATTAGCTCCAAAACCGGGTCTAATGCCTTTGTGTGATGGTTCCTAGTTCATATACTGGAAGAGACAGGAAGAAGTTAATTCCTAAGCATCTTCTTCAGGCCACTCATGATTTTGTAGACATCTATCATATCTCACTCAAGTTGTCTCTTTTCCAGACTGAAGACTTCTGCTATTACTCAGTTCTTCATGTAGAAGATGTTTCTTGTCTTTATCATCTTTATTGCTCTTTTCCAGATTTCACATATCCATTTCCAAAAAGTAATGGCATTTAACTTCTCTGAGTGATCATCACTTTAGCCTTCTGGACTCTCCAGAGGGCATTTTACTCCTTCCTGATGTGCTGCAGGAGTTTAATCTTGGTTTTGATTCTTTCAGCACTTGCTTCTTGCTCTCTTTTGGCTTACTTATGTTTTTATATTCACTAGAATGCATATTATTTTACATGCTCTTTGCCTGGATACAACTTCATCTTTGTAAAAACTATCTTGTGTCTAGTAAAGCACCTTCTTCTGCAATTTAATCACATCATTTCCCTTTAACCTTTTTCATGGCTTACATAATAGACGACAAGTGAGGAAACAATAGCAAGATTTCATCACAGAGTCCTTCACTATTATCCCCATCACATTCTTAGCTGCATCTTCCAGATTCTTTTTAACAAATCTTTTAAAAAACAAACCAAACCAAAACAAAACTACCACATAGTTCTTATTTGGAAGCTGAGCACAACTTTTGGGACTTTTTGACCTATGATGTCCAGAAAGACATAAAATCTAAGCACATTGGAGTCCTAATACATGGAGAGGACTGGCAGCCCCAAGAGAATTTATTCCCCCTATCTTAAAAACAAATCTGAAGCTGTCTATCTTGTCTCCTTGATGACTACAGGAGCATCTGGGTGACTAACTTAGATATTAGGCTGAATGACTCATGGTTAGCGTGCTATGATTATAGTCATTTCAGTGACAAATAATCCAGTGCTGCTTTCTCAAGTCAGCTTGGAAAAGCATCGATATTAGGTAAGAAACACGTCGCCATGTGTAGAAGCATGTGAAATAAAGGCTCTGATGAAGACAGCGGTTACTGGGGATTAGCTGCAGAAGTGATTTGACAACAATGGCTGATTTTTATCAGCTTCAGTTGCTACAAATATACTTGAATGTATTGGTGTTAGATCTATATCAGCTGAAGTTATTTGCCCAAAGTTTTCAACATTTTCTCCATCTTCCTGCTTTCATTTAAGCTCCTGCAGCTTTTCCTCGTACACCACTAGGTAGGGAGGAGGTGTGATAGGGATATTTCTTATTCTCACTTTCTTTTTGCTTATCTGGCTGATCCAAGTTGCTGTGTGATCCCAAGATTGCTATAGTCAGTAAAGGGATGTGGGGAGATGTGCAGCAGGAGGTAATGAAGGAGGTACCATGGCTTTGGCACAGGTTTGCTCATAGATTGGGCTAAGCCAGTCATGAAACCTCACCCTTGATTTATAAACACTAATTATCTTTTAATGTTACCATTGTAATTAATACTTTATTCCCATTTCTTTGTTTATGCCTCTCCTTGGGGGGTATAATTTATATTTTCATTGTGTTTCTTTGTAGACAGAAGGCTAGGGGCTGCATTTTTAAAGAGCACGAAAGCTTTGTAGTCCCTTCATACCCTGTTTTAAATCTGTTGGTGTTAAATGACTCACAATAACGTTACCTTAAATCTTAGTAAGTGTAATATATCTGTGGTCATAGCAAAACTGTCTCACTGACTAGTCTGAACTGTTTCCTTTGTGCAAATTTCATGAGTGCAGAAGGAAACCAGAGTCTAGCACTGAAACTCAGCCTTACATCTTCATTGTTCTACATGCAAATGTGTATGTCTGACAAGAGAGTGTTGGTGTACACATGGGACTTCAGCAAAATGCATCTGAATTTTGGTTCCTGGCGTCCTACCAGGTATGCAGGCATCTTTAGGGGAACATCAGGAGGCACCTTTTCATTAATGCCTATGAGAAACATCATGATACACATATAAAAGGCCAACATAGAAAACTATGGGAAATGCCTTCATCTTCAAAATGAAGACAACTCATGACATTGCATGAGTTTGCTTTTCCTAAAGTAACTTATGCAGAGGACAAAACTATACATCTCATTGCTGAATGCTTTTCTTTCAGTCTCTCAACTTTTGTGTCTTTTAAATGAAGGCCTTTATGTATTAGGTCACAAACACCTGAGCTTCCAGAAGGTGCTTCTAATACAAAGCAATTGTGCAGGAGCTTAAATGGGACTTGATAATTTACAACTTTCAGGCTGTCCTCTTCCATCCTGTTTAATGTTTCTCTTTAATATGGGCTTTGCCTAAGTACAGAATTGTGGAAGAATCATTCTTCTCCTCCCTTATTACTAATGGCAATGACTCTGCTATTGGTTTAAATGCTGTAGAGTTAAAACTGAGATTACTGCACGTCCTCAACACAACTAATCATGAACAAGAGATAAAACCCCTGCTTCCTCCATCTTGGTGATGTATTGCTAGGGTTAGTTAATTCGTGGTGGTGTTTGAGATTTTGCAGTTCACACATTAAGTAAATCCCTGTATCTGTGTGCTCAGGACATGACCCAGCACCGACAGGGAGCATCCTGTGGATTTTAATATGCTGCTTTGGAGCAAGCCTTTCTGGGGGGCTTTCCTACTGTAGGGGGATCTGCACACAGTATTTCTCTCTTCTCTCTCCCTCCCTCCTTTTCATATTCATGAAATGTCCAAAATGAAACTACAGCTATGGACACTACAGCAGGTCAAACCCTTTCTGTTTTCACATGGAGACTAAAAAAAAGCTTTTTTCTCTTTTTTTGCTCTTGTGTCTACCAACCTTTTCAGAGCTGTCATTTTGCCACTCTTTGCTAGCCAATAACTGAACAACCAGTTGAACTGTAACAGCAAGGCCATAGGTAAGATAAATTCTGTGCTAACTATGACAATCTGAAACAAAGTACTTGTCAAAAATACCTTTCATTGAATGAGAAGACAAGGTGTTCTGTGAGGTCTCAAAAAGTTAAGAAGTTACAAGATTGGAAATCAAAAAAACCTTCTCAGTCTCTTTCAATCCACAGCAACTGCCTGAGGGACAGTCTTCTCCATTATGTGCTTTTCTCATAGGCTGTTTCTGGTAAACAGTTTGCCTTAAAAACGTCTGTCACTATTATCCCTGCCCTTACACAGAAGGCTGTTATTTTGAATGCACAAAATGCCCCACTGAGACAGCCATGTAATCAATACAAGACTGCCTGATGATCTGAAAAATATTCCTTGAGGATCTTTCACTATAGCTATTTCTTGAACTTGCTCCCTGTGGTAGAGCACAATTGCCTGAATTTTTCCAATAAAGAAACCTCTAGTAAAAAAAGTCCCCTGTAAAAGTAGCCTGGTGAGCTGCAGAAGGGCAAGAACCTCTGTACGGGCTTTTCTCTGTAGAAATCCGTTTTCTTTTTCCATGGCACTGCTTAGTTACTCTGAAAGATGAGCAGCCATTTCTTACTCTTTGACACATGAACTTTCTGCAAATTAAAGTCCAAGCTGCACACCTTTCCTTGCCTTACTGCCAGATAGGTTGTAATTCTCTTTACTGTGTTACATGTACTGCTGGAGACAACCTGAGAAAAAACAACAAAAGCACTGCAAATTCAGGCAGCAGGTTTACCATGGCAGTGTATAGGATGCGATAAAAATATAAAGTAATGCAACATCGACTGACTTTGTGAAAGTACTGCAGGTTTAGCTCTGTCACTACCATCTTGTCCCATCGGGAAGCAAAAATATTTTCACAGTACAATTCAGTTCCTGAATTACAGCTGAAGATTAGTGATAAAATATTAATGTGGCCAATATATATTATGAAGTTACAGCCCAGTCTGAGGATAGTTCACCAAGATCCTTTACATTCACCTACATTTTGGGTTTATTTCTTGTAGATGAACAGTGTAACTGCAAAGAAGGAAGTTTTCTGGAGCGTAACTTCAGAACTTTTATTTGTAAAATGTAGGAGGATATTGTCTACCCTTCCTCTGGTGAGACCTCAGTAGTCCAGACTTCACCCAGGGAAATGAAGGGACCTTGGGGCCTCAGGACACTACCCCATGTGAATCATGTAGTAAGAAGAATAGAAGGAAGAAGGAGCTGAGGTTAGGGAAATTTGACCTATGAGAAAGGTCAGAGGAAATGAGTTTGCTTAGCCTGGAATAGACAAGAATGAGGGAAGACACAATGACAGTTTTCTAATATGTAAACAGTTATAGAGAAGATTAATTTATTGCTCACTTGTCTTAGGACAAGAAATAAGCAGATTAATTTTAAGTAAAGGGTGTTTAAGTTATGTGTTAGGAAAAGACATTTATTATTAAAGAATACTGAAACAGTGTCACAGGCAGCCTAGGGAGAGTAGAGGGTTTCCTCCAGTGAAGATTTTTGAAAGCAAATAAGATAAACCTTCCATTCAACAAATGCCATCCTACATCTGAGTAAAGGGAGGTCATAGATAATCCCCTGTGGTACTTTCCAGTTTTATATTTCTACAACTCTAGGATCCATTCTGGAGATAAGTAGGGTCTCCAGAAGCACCCTGCTCTTTCCAAAGCTACTCAGCAGCCTTCCCACCTCTCTCGAAAACCCATGGCATCTGCAGTGATGGATCATAGACCCTTTTCCTCCTTGAGGACCCCACAGAACCTTTCTATGCCTACTGGATGCAGAGAGAGAGTGTGCTAATAGATACCCAAGATAATCCTATTTCACCCTGGAAGGTTTTGGTATTGCCTTCTCTTCAGCCACTTCCAAAAGTCTACATACAAAGAAATCCACAACCATGTAATAAAATACATGGGGATGGAAGATCAAGCCAGACAGGCAGAACCTTATAGTTTTAATACACAAATACTATGGCTGGACAAGGTGAGAACAAAATCTATTCTTCCTGTTTCCATCTTGGAAACATTCTTAGCAATTACAATCAGCATCTGCTGCTGTCAAGGACTCAGCCATATTCGTACAACTGGGATGGGAAGATTTCCTTGCTGTTTTTCCCAGCCTTCCACCTAAAACAAAAACCTGCATTTTACAGCTTTCATCTTGGCTTTTGAGTTCTGAGGGTTGACAACGAAGATGATTCTCCAGAATTGTGCTTTTTTCTTGCTAGATCTTCCTTTCTTCTAGTAGCTCCCCAAACTAGCTCTGCTCTTTACTTACCAAATCTGAAATGCTGCTCAAAAAGGGAAAAGCAATTGTGGAAAAGGTTTGTTGCTAGTGCAGCTGATTTAACATCCTTCATCTGTCTTTCATGCTTAGAGATCCCTGATGACTTGCCTGATCAGAGGTGTTCCTAATATTCTTTGTGAACGAGATTGATTCCAAGTCTCTTATTCAAAATTAAACCTTCTTTTCCCCCTTTCCATCACTGTCTTTGAGATTCACCTGTCCATGGTGGGTCTGTAAAGTTGTCTCAAAAGGCCCTGTATTTCCACACCAGGCCTGTAACAGACCATACAAGAATGCCCTGTGAGAAAAATTGCAAGAAGGCCACCAAGCTCTGCTTTGTCAGTTCTCACCACCACATTGGGGAGAACAAAACCCTTAAATTGTTCCATAAAGTTGTCTTTACTCTTCTAATTATAACTGCATTGTTGAGCAATCAAGTACGTGATATCCTAACAACCCAAGCCAACAGCCATTGCCCCAGTCTCTTCACATGTGGCTTGGAGCAAGCTGTAAGTTGTGCAACTCCTCATCTGATTGTGATACACACAGGCAGTTTAATGAAATACCTGGCTCTCCTCGCAAATGTAAAATCCATTGCTTTTCTTCAGGGATGGTATCCCAACACATTCTGTGGCTCTTTGCTATGGCAAAGTAATTTCATCATTTCAAAATCCTTATTGTGCTGCTGTATTACTGTCATCTCACTCTAGTAACTCTTATTACTCCCAGTAACAAGCCATGTTTTCCTTAGTTTTTGTCTTTCTTTTTACCTCAGGACGTGCTGCCATGTATGAAAATGGGCATGCCAATCTGAAAAATTGTCTGTAATCCATCCATTCATCCCTAGCATTTCAGATTTCTGTACAATTGCTTTGTGGAAGTTTCTTCCCATATTATTCTTCGGTTTTTTGATCAACAATCTGGCAGTCTTCTTCATTTTAATACTGTTCAGGACTCTCCATATCATCCTTGCTCTCTGTCCCCTACGCTCTCCTTTCAGCAGCATTGACAGTTCATTGTATCAGCAAAAGTCCTTTCCTCTGATTTTGACAGACCTTCTCAGTCAAAATGGGACCTTGATCAAGGATTGCAGTTTTCCCAGGAATTGGTCACTATGGAAATGATCCTTCTGCAGCTAGTGATAAAAAATTTATCTTTATTTTAAATGTATTCCACACGTCTCCATTTCAATGCTCTTTCTATCAAAGGCATTAGGTCCTCAACACATGAATTTGCCTATTCCAGAACATCCAGCACGGACAATGCTCAGCAGGATGACAGGTTAAACAGGTTTGTATTGTCTAGATCACTTATAGTAAGGCTCTAGGGACTCACTGGAGGACTCTGTTGTGTTGTCATTGAAAAGCTCAATTCTGCACCCAAGTCTGTCACAGTCTGTTGTAAAATTTGTCAGCAGTGAAGGTATGTGAATTAAAGATACGGCTGCTTTATCATCCTGGGAAATTGATCCAGAGAAAATAACATTACAGGAGGCACTGAATTCTTTGTGTTTCCAGTTCTACCAGAGAGGTGCCTGATAATTTCAGCAAATGAGTCACAACAACAAAAAGCAAGTGGGATTAAAGTCCACATCCCTCTGTAGTGGAATCTGTGAAACACCATCCGAGTGTTTCACAGGTGAGACACTGGAACAGGTTGCCCAGAGAGGTGGTGGAGGCCCCATCCTTGGAAGTTTTTAAGACCAGGCTGGATGGGGCTCTGAGCAACCTGCCCTAGTGGGAGGTGTCCCTGCCATTGGCAGGGGGGTTGGAACTGGATGACCTTTAAGGTGCCTTCCAACCCTGACAATTCTATGATTCTATGATTCTACCCTAAGAGAACATTTCTGCTGAAATGACCATAAGCCTGAGACTGCACAAGGGTTGTTTGCAGCATCTCTTATGTAACTTCCCACATAACTCAGGGAAGACCCTTATCTCAGATGCTGTTTGCCTTCTCTGGTATTTGCTCACAACAGGGTTGCACACTCTGGGACTCACATTTTTTCCCTCTTTTTAGTACTGGGATTTGACAAAAAAAAAAAAAAAAAAAAATTCCAATTCAAATTCTAAAAATTTTAGTGCTCTTTTTGAGCACTGCTGGCTCATAACCCCTTGAGTGGAGCTTCCAAGCTGCAACAGAACCCCTGCAGTGCTGATGGCTCCCCTCATATGCAGAAAGAAGCCACAAAGATAGCTATGTTGTCCATATATTTCTGGCAAATATTGCTGCCGGTGAAGATCACTGCTCACTTTCTAAAGATGCATATGGAGATTTCCAGGAAGATTAGACCACCAGAATCACTTTCCATTTGCCAGTGGCTCTCCCTGGTCACGACTCTCAGGCAACAAAGCAAAACATTGTTTTCTCTAGACCATCAGACCCTTCAGCTCAGTCCTGCTGGTTCCGTTACTTCCTGGTCCCTCTGAGTTACTACTCACCATAGGGCACAAACACTTGCCAGTTAAAGCAACAATATTTATAATCTTGGTTGATAAATCAGTGAGTTCAGACATCTTTGGGAAGTGATTTCTGCCTCCAGCTGCAAGGAAGCAGTGCCAGGTTACCCAGATGCTTAGGAGAGCAGAGTTCTCTCTGCCCTCCCCATGGGAGTCTGCACCAGTCTCATCAAGAAAGTGATGAAAAAGAGCTTTTCTTTCCCTTTCCCTCTAGTTTAAATATCCTCAAAGTGAGACACTGGTTTCCTCAGAGACGAGGGGTGTGCAGTCTGCTCTGGCAGTCGTCAGTAATGAAAGTCATGTAAATTCTTTGGATTTTCAGGCATCAGCCAAGCCCAAATCCTCTAAGCATGAAGCTGTTATGTTCATGACTGGCTGTTGAGCTGCATTGGCCCTGACAAGCTTGACTTGTACAGAGAGAGGTAGCCATGGGCAAACCTGATGCACTGGTGTGATGAAACTAGAGCACAGGTCATGAACTGGCAAGGCAAGTGCAAGGGGAGTCAACTCAAAGTCTGGAGCCTAAAGGGAAAGTGTCTTATCTCCTCCACCAAGGGATGAGCTTGTTGCACATGGCAGAATGAGCACTGCCAATGCCCTTGCCATAGACACACTGAGTTACAGTGGTCAGTTTTAGGCATCTGTGGATCAGACAATTAAAGAGAAGACAAAGCTCTGAGTAGATTGCCCATATATATATACACATATAATTTGCTGTTTCACTTTGTTCCTTCCTCAGCAGGATGCAAACTTACTAAAATTGCAGTTGAAATTCAAAACATAAGGTACCTGAGTCTGCATTTAGTTAAGTATTTCATCCATGTCTTTAAGAGATACAAACTGGTAAAAAGTTGAAGGTAGAGTGACATACCTGATCCTGCATGTATGGAGCTGTAAAGAGAGAAATTACATGTTGTCAGTAGGGATCTCCTCTTAGCACAGAGAGTTACAAAGATAATAAAAAAACCTAGGCTCAACTTTCATTCTGAGTGTTTCATCATATTAAAATTTGAATTATAACTAATTTATTGTGCCTTGTTTTGAATTCCTAACACAGATAAAAATTCCAGTAAGTGGCTTCACAAAGGCCTGAGTAAGACATTGAGAACTGGAACTGGAATTGCTTTTATATGATCGTTTCGCAAACAGATGGGCATGTCTTTGAAATCAATGGGAATATTAAGCATTGCCTTCTGGGAATATTAAATATGAGATTATTAGCTGATTTCCAAGAACACGGCTTTGTGGCAGGTTCTATCTTCTCTGTTTCTACACATAAATACTGCATATGCATGCTGGGCTATGGTAAAGCCATTTACTCTCATTCTCCCTCATTTAAAATTGTATTTAGTAGCTTAGATCAGGACCAGTTTTCTATTTCCATCATGTTGGTTTTTTATTTTTTCCTCTTAGAATTCACTTTTAACAGGGGGTTTGCAGAGGTATGGGTACCTGGGGTGTGGAAGGTAATGTGGAAGAGAAAGCTGGACTGAGAGAGGTAATGCATTTTTGGTTCCTCCCTGGAGCAGAGATGACAGCTGGGATTCATGCGCCTAAGCAGTGTCTAATGCAGGAACGCTCATGGGCAAAGTGCCATGCCACAGGCTACGGCGTAAGACATTGAGAAATGGAAGGAAGAAAACCATGTTAAGATCTGCAAGTTACTTAAAATTTAAGGCAAGAAAACTTTGCCTGTCTTACACAAAATACTTATGAAAACAAGCCTTAAACAAAAGGATTTTTGGAAGTTTTCTCAATAGCTTCAGATGGCATATTTCCAAAGTGTCTTTTCAAAATAAGGAAGATTTA
This sequence comes from Ceryle rudis, assembly GCA_033439905.1. Classification (NCBI taxonomy): domain Eukaryota; kingdom Metazoa; phylum Chordata; class Aves; order Coraciiformes; family Cerylidae; genus Ceryle; species Ceryle rudis. Next base: position 64,096 of record JAAGNO010025805.1, read on the forward strand.
TTTAAAGGTGCCTGTAGGGGGAGATGGTTGCCCAGGAGATTGGCAGTAAACATTTCATCTCTAGGTCACCAACCCAAGCCAGCTCTGCTCACTAGTGGCCAAAGCCTACTGTATTATTGTCATTAAGAAACGACATGAATCATCTGAGAGTCTGTGGAGACATGAAAATGTCTAGTTCAATAACATATAAATTATTTTCTTATAATCCTTTTGGGGACTTCTGAAGTACACACAAACACAAATATCTTTCTGAATGTTTATACAAACACTAGTCTAGAAAATCCTAGTCATTTTAATTTAAAAGCTAAACTCACTGAATACATCACTGAACTTAAAGTCTCTCCTCTTCCTGCCTCACCTAACTCCCCTTCCCTTCCCTTCCCTTCCCTTCCCTTTCCCCTCCTTCCTCCTCCCCCCCCTCGCTTCCCCCTCTCTCTCCCTCCTCTCTTTTCTCTCTTCTCGCTCTGC
>JAAGNO010025805.1:64682-98518 GCA_033439905.1 Ceryle rudis
TTTCTTTCTTTCTTTCCCACCCTTACTCCCCCTCCCTCCTCTCTTTTCTCTTTCTTACCCCCATCTCTTCTCTCTTTTGTCTCATTCTTTTTCTTTCTTTTGTAAATTAATTCTGTTGCCTTCCAAAGTTCCTTACAGAAGACACATAACCTTATAAGAAGCCTTTATCATCTGTTTTCTTTTAAAGTATAGCAGACCATTGGAATTTTGGAGAAAAATAAATTATGGCTGGGACCATTTTTCCTCTAGAAAAACAATAATAAACAAGGCACTAAACAAAATGTTTTGCAGCAGCCACTGTCTGAAGAGTATTGCAGCAAGAGCATGATATGCTAAAATGCAACTTGATCAGATTTGATTCAGGGTGATGTCTTTCTTCAATCCGCTGGAGAAAAGAACAAAGCTTAAATGATTTTATTTAATAACAAACAGACAATAATATCAATGTTACTTCCCATTTAACTTATGGCAACTATTAATATGTGCTCTGTGCATACCCAAGAAAAAGAGACATTTTCCCCATTTGCTTGGTTTCATCTTTTGAAGCATGTCTCCACCAAAAAGCACATTTCAATTTCCTTCAAGGACCACAAAATACCCAGCTCTTTTCCCCTCCCTCACTGTGGTTAGAAGTTTATTTTTCAGTTGTGGTAAATGCTTTGCACCATATTTATCTGCATGTTGTTTGTTTTAGGAGCGGAGCGTAGAACACAGTATTTTCAGCATAGTCTTCTACCAGGGGAAAGACTAACAAGTAAAGAAATAGTTTAATGAAATTATTATGGGCAGCCATACTGGTTGAATCAGGAAGTCTGTGAGAGTCTTTAGACCACAGCTGAGGAGATTCTCCTGCAAGAAATATGTGACTGAGGCATGCACACAGGGCCAGCCAGTAGTGGATCTGTGTTGCCCTTGGCTTTGCGCGTAACCCAGGCAAGTCACTTCACTTCCCAGAAGCTTCGTCCACATAAGTGACATCATCTATATCTTTTCTACCCTTGCTTCTTTCAGTGACTTTACAGCTTCTTAGGACTGATGTGTAGAGGGCTCCCATAGTCTTTTATATTGCTACAATAGCAAATTGACACTGACAGCTGGATAAAGCATAGCGTCTCATGGAAAGTAGGCAAGACACCCTAGGAGGGCTCCTAGTTTCTGTAACCTGTTTCTGTGATAATTTGACCACCAGCAGCTTGAGTAACTCCCATACACCTCTAAGCGATTTGCAGGTGTATAAACCTGAATAGCATTTGTCCTTCTTTTGAAGCACATCAGAGAAGTGGTGGTGGAGAAAGTGATCATTGTGTAATGAGATGAGAAGGTTTGTTATCTTCTTTTATTCTATTTCCTTTGAGGCAAAGAGAGAAAATAATAGTTAAACCAATATTAAAATGCTTGTTAAATATGTTTGCATGTGTGTGAATGCATACACACACACATTTGTCACATTACAAATTCAAAATTGACTGTATTTGTCCTTGTCACGATTTGGAGTCAGGGCAGCCCTCTAGACCTATAACAGATGCTCTCTGTTTACCCCCCTCCCTCCCCAGAGGGGAGGAGAAAGGGAATAAGGGAAAGAGACTCAACCAGTAGAAAAGGAAACTAGAACAGCTTGAATGAAAATGGAAATAATAACAATAAAATGGAATATGTACAAATCTATACAAAACCAGTATGGAACCCAACACCTGATGGTAATCACATCACTGTCACCGCTGGTGCTGTGGAGCAGGCACTGGGAGAGTCCCAGGCTGGGCCCCACAACAGACGGGAGCTGTGTTCAGGAGCTGGATTCTGGTACCGGGTTCAGGAACACACCGACTGGGATCGAAGGCAGAACAGACAGAGTCCTCCTGGGATGCTCCGAGGACGAAACTGGAAGAGGACACAAGCAAAGCTGGCAAAGTGGTCCAAGAGGGCAAAGAGAGGGACAAGATCCTCCTGATCCTTCAGCTTTATACACAATATGATGTCTATGGGCTGGAATCCCTCCTTGGTCAGTTTGGGGTCACCTGCCCTGTCCGCTCCTCCCTGCAGCTGCTGCCTTCCACTTTCTGCACCCCCCAATGTGGTGCACAAGCTCCAGCAGTGGCCTTGCTCTGCACACCAACCCTTGGTAGTGACTCTGACCATGGGCTGTTCTCACTGCCAGCAGCAGCCACTGCCTGGGAAAACAGGCTGCTACCTTCAGAAAGTGCTGTTAGTTAGAAGTACTGAACCGAAAAGTAAAATCACTGAACAGAACCAGCTCTGTTCTCACCCAAACCAGGACAATCCTCCTGAAGGTTATCTGCATGAATGGAGAACAAATATTATAAGGTATCTCTAAGTCTCAGCAACTTGAGAAAGATCATTTTAATTCATTGTGTATTTATTTGTTGTGAATACCTTTTTAATGAAAACACTATAAACACTTGAATGGGATGAAAGCAGGAAAGAAGCAGATGAAATTCTGGTACTTCCATGTAAAAGTCATGAGATAAATTATGTGTGTTTCTTGTTTGCAGATAGAAAAGATATTTTGCTTCTTCATTTGTCATGTTTGTTTTATATACTTTTGCTTTGAATTTGCTCCTTAAGGTTCTGGCCTTTACTTGCTATGTGAACTACTACAAATTTTGCAGCTGCAGTGATTCTGATCTGCACTGTTTTGCAGAACAGTGACTCTGCTGCATTACAGTATCACTCCTCCACCTTCTGATTTTATCATGTTGAAATCAGAACAAAATCGGTGCATACCTCAGTCTCGTCACATCATTCTTCTTACACATCACTGCTCTTTTTCTGAAGTGAATTAGCAGTATTCCAAATGCATTCTTCTGTAAAAGCATTTTTGTTTCTGTTTCCAGCAAATCCTGCCTTGTCTTGTTGTTGATGTAATTTTTGACCCCTACTTTTTTTTGCCCTTGCTTTGTTATTTTACCTGTGCAATGAACAGTATGATAAGTTCTTTGCCTTCTATAGTTGCCCGTGTATGTATCCACCTCATCCAGAGCTGCATCAGCAGCAGGTTGAGGGAGGTGATCCTCTGTCTCTGCACTGGTGAGAGCACACCTGGAGTGCTGGGTCCATTTCCAGGCTCCCTGCTACAAGAGAGACATGGACATCCTGGATCCAATCTGGCAAAGGCCACCAATCTGGTTGTGGACCGTAGCATAGGACTTCTGAGGAGAGCTTGAGGGAGCTGGGCCAGATCTATGTTAAGAGGAGAAGGCTTGGTGGGATCCTTGGCGGGATCTTCATCATTTGGAATTGTCTTTTCACATAAAAAATGATGCATTAAAAGTGAACATAATTTCACTGTTAAAAGAAAAATAAGGCAGGCAGCAGATTTCTCTCACCAGTCATCTGAGGTTTCCAACAGCTACAAGGGAACATAGTGTGAACCAAGGAATAGCAAAGCAGGAGATAAGATATGCAGTACAGCAGTATCTAAATCTCAGAAAAGTGTGATATTTGTTTTACCAATAAATGTAGCATAACATAATGACAAAAGAATGTCACATAAAAAATTGGCCTACCATATTTTGGACATAATTTATTTAAATCATGCCAGATCTGTAACCTGAAAGGGAAGGATTTGAGAATGCAACTGTTGCCCCCAGAACCACTTAGAACTGATGACACCGAGGCAACGTTGCTGTGTATATTGGATAACATTTATGTGTAGTGTAACTTGATAGAATGATGGAATGGTTTGAGTTGGAAGAAACCATAAAGAAAATCTAATTCCAACCCTCCTGCCATGGGCAGGGACCCCTCCCAGTAGACCAGGTTTTCCAAAGCTCCATCCTAACTGGCATTAGACACTTCCAGGAGAGGGCATCCACAACTTCTCTGAGCAACCTGTTCTTGTGCCTCGCCACCCTCACAGTGAAGAGCTTCTTAGTATTTAATCTAAATCTACCTTCTTCCAGTTTAATACCATTACCCCTCATTCCATCACTACGCTCCCTGATAAAGAGTCCCTCCCCATCTTTCCTGTAGCCCCCCTTTAAGTACTGGAAGGCTGCTACAGTGGGTGAATTTATCCTATTGAAGATGGAGTCTGTTTGTCCATGGCTGGAAAAGCTTTGGCTTTCATTATTTTTTGGCACATGGAACATGCTGGAAGAAAATATTCTATTTAATTAAATAGAAAAAGTGGATAGAGCTTGAACAGCAAATAAAATATATGAATTAAAATGGGTGGGAACTTAAATGGACATGAACTGACAGGGCTTATCTACGACATTTTTCTTAAGTAATTATTAATTAATCTACAATCCAGTTCTTTTGCCTGCATTGGTTTTTTTGGGGTTTTTTTTGGTGGGGTTTTTTTGGCTGACTTTTTTTTTAGTGTACTTGCATGTATGTATCGGTACTTTGTATTAGCCTGCAAAGAAATGTCAGATTTAAAATTGAAAGAATGGAATTTCAGTGACTCTACCAGCTCTAACAAAAGCCATATTCCACAAAGCACTTTCATCTAAATCCCTGTTTAAGCAGCACTGAGAAGTACTAAGAATTATAACACGTGACTCAAGCAAAGACAAAATTAATAGAGTTGTGGGTTTGGGTTTCTTTTTTTTGTTTTGGTTTTGTTTGTTTGGTTTTTTTTAGGGTGGGTGTAAGTACAAATGAATCAATTACAACGGCCTTTACAGGTTTTCTAAAAGCATTTTTCAGGACAATTCCCACTGATACCAATGAAAACCTTGACTGAGTATAGACTGAATTAAGATTAAGAGATACCTACAATTAAACCAGATTTTTTTTTACTGCAAGCTTATAACACACTGTGTTTTAGGACCATTTCCAAGTCTTTACAACATGCATTTAAAAGATAGATTTAGGTATTTTATAAATACCTAGTTTCATGTCAGAGGGAGTCCAGGCAAGTTTCATGCTAAATTGTGACACATTATGATTAACGCTAAAAATGAATCCTTTTTGGTTTTTTCTGTCACTTTGGTTCACGTGAACTTGTACCGCTGTATCTTTCAGGCACGACTTCCAAACAAATTCCTTGTCAACGTGAAGCTTAACTCGACCATACAGAATAGTGAATCTTGCATGATAGCATTTTACTGAGTTTCCCCCCGCTGTTCTAGCTGCTGAGCCCAGGGTACTCATCAGCACACAGCAGTGGTGTTGCAGAGCTCACCTCAAGTGTGGGCTGATTTCCAAGAGCCTGCTCAGGCTCTGGTGTGAGGTTGGAGCGGGAGGCTTGGCAAGAGCACTGCACTTCCCTTCGGGAGCTCTTAGTGGGAGGAGATCACAGAGCCATTGCTCACCTGCCATGAAACGAGTGCTCGTCCCCCAGAGCAGAGGGACCTACAGAGAGCAGCTGCCAATGCCAGGCACAAGGCTGTCCTGTGCTATGATGTAACTCTGCGAGAAATAGCAGCCTGGTTTTCAAATAGTCCAGATTTGGGTTTTAACCTCTGTTTTATTTACTCACAAACCCCCAACTCATTGCAAGACCATCTGGGACATAAACTGGGGCTTTGCTGCTCGGGAAAATGGCACGTGGGAACCTGTCAGCTACTACAGACTCTTCGTTAAGCAAAGATGCTGAATAATGGTGAGTACTGCAAATATTGATAGGTCAGTGAAAGCAAGGGGTCTACAACCTAACCAGTCCTTTAGCTTTAGCAGCATAGTGGCTACTGTGCATATGTATGAAATGTATACAGTCATCGATGTAGCTAAATAGCAAATGCATGATACTGTATTTTAGCAGGATTTTGTTATATAGACTGGCTAGTGACTTCTGGATCCTAGCTGCAGGGTGCTATACCCATTGCCTGATGTTTGGCCATTATTCTGCTGCCTGTCACACTGCCTGAATGAAGGGAACTTGAGTAATGAGTCTGATATCAAGCTGAATTTGTAGCGAGTGGGGGGGTCTCATGTCTCCAGTTAATGGGAGTGGTAGCCCTGGGAGAAAAAGTCATTTCCATCTCCTAGGAATCCTAACTTCATGCCAATGCTTGCTTTGTGAGACCAGCATTGTCTCAAGTACTGATTCTAATCAGAGACCAACGCAGAGTCTCCCTTGTTCATGCCCAGCTCCATTTATCCAGCAGCTCCTTTAAAAGAGCTAACAGTGTCAATAGCGTGTGCTGTTAGCGTGAAGTCTTTGCCTGCACAAAGGCATGTGTAGGGTGTACTTTTGGAACAGACCTTTTGCCTAAAGGAACCCAGACCTCTGTTGTGGACATCTAGTGCCTCCTACCATGACAGTAACAGTCTCTAATTGTCAGTCACAGCTACTTAGCTGTTTTTGACCTTTGTTCTTTGCTGCAGGACTCGCCCTGCAATGAGAAGAGAGGATGCCATATGCTTCCCAGCAGCACCAGGAAACCTTTAAATGGAGACCTCTGATCTAGCAGTGTGAATTATATCATTATGAGTTTCAGTACACTTCATACTACTCTTCAGACTTAATGGTCCCAGGACAAACTTTTCCTTAGACCCTTTCAGTAAAGCAGCTGGTAATTTGCTGTAGTTAATAGAAGGTGTTCTGATTGAAGCCTGATGAGGGTATAGTCACATTCCCCTCGCCTGACTGGGAGGAAGCAGCTCTTAAGCAGCACTAGGAACGAATCAGAAGACCCAAGTGATGGTGTGATTGACCTGTACGATTAATTGTCATTTCTACTTCTGGACAGCTAGACTAAACATGATGTCATGAGGGCAGTATTCTACGTGCCCCTTGTATAATGAGAACAACTACCTAAAATATAAAGCAGTAGCATCACACTTAGTATCTCCTGATGAAACTGAGAGAAAATTAGGTTGTCCAACTTTAGCTGCTTATTCTGGAATTTGGCCAAGATAACAAGGCTAATCTCATTCTTGCCAAATCTATGTCACGGGTATTCATGTGGTCAGCACCTTGGCAGCCACACTGTACACAGCCTCTCTTTAGATAACTCTTTCCATACAAATACTGTAGAAGGACCTGGCTTTTACATACAAAGTAATTGTGAACCAGAAAGTACTTACTGCATGAGTGCAGCATAATAATTCTGGAAAATTGTTTTCCTCCTCCCTTCTAATCGGTTACAATCACATGGGATAGCCAGTGTGTAGTGCAGATGGAAACAATCAGAAAAATATTCAGTTTCCATTAGGAGGATTTTTTTTTTTTTCCCCCAAAGCTTAGAGTTTGATTACTCTTATTTTGATGTTCTCCAATCTCTTGGAGCACAAGATTATCCTCTTCTCCTATGAACATCTTGATTACAGGTTTTGGAATTTGGGTTTAAATTCAACAGAACTATTGACTTCCTTAGAGACGAAACCTATGTCTTGCCCAAGGTTACTCTTCGTAGGATCCTACTGTAATCAGTGGACTGACAGATGCTCCTCCAACTGATGATTCACAGCTTCCACTTCAGGATCCTGTTCTGAATCTGGCAATGACACCAAAATTAGGTGTGTAAGGTTAGGCCAAGTGATTTTTTTTTTTTCCTTTGGTTCTTTCTAATGGCTAATGGGCCAACTTGCAGGAGATTTGTTAAGCTATCTGTTTATTTTCAGAGAAGACAGTTAAATATCCAGAGAAATGGTTTAGACATGTACAAATAAAGCAGGAAAGAAATGTTGCTAGCTGCCACTTTATGCCTGATTGACCCTTGCCTTGTGGCAAGAAAAAGTAGTGAGGAATCACAACAAATCTCCCTGACTATTACTTGTACCCAAAGGTTGTCCTCGTCCTAACCTCCACACAGAGAGTTCCAGAAGGCAGCATTCTGGGGGCAAACTGAAGCAGTGAGGCTAAGCGCCTAAAGGAATTTCATACACTGATGATTTTGTAGAGGGTCATTCCAAAAGAGATGTGCATGTTGGGGTTACTGGTACTGTACCAAGTTGATGCATATCAGGCCTCAAAAAATTCCACATCATTAGCACTGGCACAAGGATACACTTCCCTGTTATCCTTAATAAAAGCCAGTATAAAGAAAAAAGTGCTGAAGGAAAGGCATGACAGATGTTAATCACCTCTATTAACTTGCAAAAGTCATGAACATGTGTCAAAACAGCATATTAAAATGGATTAGCCATTCATACAAATAAGAACAACATGTGCATTTGTTTCAGCTAGGATAAAAATCACAAAGCCAATCAATTCTCATGCAGCATATGTGAAAGAAAACTTGGCACAAAGGACAGCTTACCCCAAGTGTTCAGATACACATTTCAAGTACTTTTTTTTTTTTTTTTTAATCTTTCAGGTTACTAGTCTGCTCCAGCAGGCCATAAGCAGTCACAGCTTGAAGGGAGAAATGATGACTTTACATTCCAAATTTATTCTCTAAATTCACTATTTTTGTCTTGTTTGAACTATTTTTTTTTCCCCATGTGTCTTTAAATCCTACTTACACAGGCATTCTAAACCAACATCGAACTGTACAGTAAATACATTGTAATAAATAGAGTTTCCAAAATAATAAATACATATTTGGACATTTTTTTCCATGACTCTTTTTAATGATAACTTTACCGTATACAGAGCTACCACTTACCATGCACATTTTCTAGCAGTTGGACTCCCATGGTCAACCATGTACAGCACTCATGTGACAGATCGACTATATTTACTCAAAAGGTTTTGGACCAAAGAAGGAGGTTACAGCTTAGGAAAGTGTAAGTATTTTGCTATTACCATGTAATAGTCCCAATAATTTGCTCCTTCCACTGATGTTTTGCAAACGTTTCCAAGTCAAGTTTCAGAGATGAAGTGTCACTCTGATCACTGGTTCTCACATGCAGCAGAAATTTGTTGTTGTCTGAGAGCATGGGGTCATGTCACATACAGATAAAAACCAAACCAAACCAAAATAAAACAAGGCGGAAGAGCAGTATATCCCTTGGCAGAGATGTAATTCCTTAGCTCCAAAATCACTTCCACAAGCTCTCTGACAAAGCAGGAGATCAGAGTCACATCTAGACAGACACTCAGCCTCACTGCCTTGCAGTTATACTTCCTGAGAAGTAGTCAGATAAAAACATTTGGGGTAGATAAAGTCATAGTGGTCCATTCTGCCTCATTACCTCCGACAGCTCAGCGTATCCACATATTGCCCACTCTGAAATTAGCCCCCCGACATTCTGTTTATTTCAACAGCAATGTCAATCTTACAGAATTAAACTAATTGCTTTGGAAAACAATTTAAAAGCCTGAGATACTACTTTTGGTCACACTTTAGAGTAAGTGCTGTTGCAGTTGCAAAGATGCTGCCACGGTTGCCCTGAGTTTTCAAGCAAAGTGTTGCAGTTTCTCTTCTGAAGGAGAAGAACTCGCACCTTGTTCATCAACACACAGGACTGCTAGCCCAAGCTTACTGCTAGTGGAGACAGGTTGGGTGGCAAGACAAGCTAGGGGCCTCAGGGTGTGCTGGTGGATTTTGTTAAGTGTTGGCTCTATTCAGGCCTGGGTAAATTGGGGGAATGCGATATAATCACAGCACAAAGTTGTGGCCGTACATAGAGATTGCTGCCTGCTGCTGTTGAGCCAAATTAGCTTTGCTGCTGGCATCATCAGCAAAGGATTTGATTCTCAGGTACCTGGCTGATAATTCACTTGAAATCTTTTAATTGCTTGCAAACAGTGTATCTTCTCAAATACACTTAAGTGGATCACTTTTATATTTCCCCTTAAATGCCAGAAATGAAGTGAATTTAAAACAACTTCAGCCATCCCTGAGCTTTTTTGCATTCCCACCATTCAAGGGTGGAAAGAGTTTTCTATTTTAATTAACTGGAGAATAAAAATCAGTATCCAGCTGAGATGGACCTTTTTTTTTTTTCCCCCGTGGAATCCATTCTCCCACAGAAAAGAAACATTTGTGCTGGAAATGCTGACTCAGATGAAATCAGAAGATTGTGATCAGCGATGTCAAGAGCACCAGAGATTAACGTTGCATTAAATCCTTGTGGTTGAAAAGAAGCCACAACAGTCAAGGCCCTTCTCCCTGGGCACCCTCTATGCTTCACTGCCCTCCAGTTTCTCCCTTCTTTCTCGTATTTCACGACGTATGTACGTGCATGTGCATGCACATATGCAGGAGGGTGCTAAGCTGTGCTCTCATTATGGTCTGCTTCCTCTGGTAGTGCCTGCTTTCCTCCCTGCTGCTCGTGCTGCTGTGCGTGCCAGCAACATCTATGCACACTCGGTGAATTATGGGGTGTTGCCTCAGAAGCCAAAGGAGGAGGTGACAACTGGTGGACATCTTTCTCTGCCTGACAGCATGTGTAGAAACAGTCCAGCTGGACAGATTTCTTTCTGTGCTGAAGGGACCAGCAGATTATTTTTGCAATTTACTGGCTTGAAAGCTCAGCAGTTTAATGCCTCACTGACTAGAAAACTATTGGGCACGAAATCCTGAGAACATGAGAACTGGCCTTGGAAAATGGTGTTTGTGCCTCCCCCTATTTTTCCATTTTCATTTCAGCAGGCAGAGAGTATAGTCAGTGTTGAAAGGAGAGGTATAATAATGCTGGTAATTTATAAGCTGGCAACGGGGTGTAGTTTATAGAGTCAAGCAAAAGCCATTCAAGTTTCTGAAAATCCCTGTAACAAGTACAATTGTAGCTGAAGTTGTTTTGCCTTCCTCCTGTGTCTTCAGAGAAGCTCAGCTGGTAATAAGCAGCGATGGAAGCAGAAGTGGGCTTTTATTCGCAGAGGTGGTCCCTTCAGCTCAGGCGGAAGCACGAGGGCAGGGAAGGGTAAAAAGCAAAAACTGCTGCTGCATCAGCCATAGGTACAAGTCTCTGGTCTCAGCAACAGGTAATGCCACATCTTTCAAGGGCTGGAAATTATTTTAACTCTTACAAGAGTTTAAAGGTTACTATTATTTTAATGAAATCTAAAGCAGGATGTGCAGGGGGCAGGAGGAAGGGGCTGTCACTCTGCTAGCGATGGCTCCGTCACCAGTGTGGGGAGCGCTTGTTCATGGACTTACCAACAAATTTCCCGTCAAAGGCACTTGTCTTGCTCGAAAGGCCATTAAATTCTCAGGAAAACTGTGTTCTTGGGCTGGATCCCCCTTGGGTGATGCTCTGTACTGTACCTCTGAGGCCTTCTCTCCTCCAGGAAAAAAACTTTCCTCTGGGCATGTTCGCTCAGGGCTTGCAGCTTTAGCTGGAGCATCCCTAGGCAGCTAACATCCACCCTGGCCATAGGTTCCCCACAGTCCCACGCCTAAGCACTATCAGTAATGGTGCTCATGCTGTGCATTGCCAAAAGGTCTTCAGTACTAGCCCCAGCACCATCTCCCAAAGTAGCAGAGTAGTAGCAAAGCAGCAGTAGCTGCCTCCTGGACAGCACTTGTAGGCTCCTGAGTACCCCTACTTGGTTTAAAAAGACCAGCACAGAGATTCTGCACTCCAACTGCCTTTGCAGGGGAATTGTCTTGGAAAGCAATTGTTCTTCTCAAACCTTGGGGAACAGTCTTTTTCCATTACAGTGGCATTGTAAAGGCAGTGACCTAAATGCAATGGTACTTGCACTGTGGATTCATAAGCAGCCTTCCTGTATCATTTTATTTATGAAAAAGATGACACACTTTGAATTAGAATGGCCTTTGGGGCCATAGTCTACATAGTTCTATATGTCTACACAGTTCCATATTCAAGTGAATTATTAAAGTGAGACATTCTCCTGAGTTTGGCATCACTTAGTCAGTTACTACCTCCCTTCCTGCCACAGAAAACATAAATTCCTTGCTGCTCAGATCATGCTGGAGTATGTCAAGAACGAGATGGTGCAGATCTGGATTCCTCTTTGCCTGATCTGTGACCAAGATGTAAGACCAGGGGGTCTCCATGTGTCTTTGATGTGTATTATTTAGGGCAAAGAGCGTATTTCTATTTATCTCTTACCATGTAAAATGTCACATTTCTGTGGTGTCATGATGCTTTAACTGCTCATCGCATTTGTCCCAGAATTATTTATGCATATCTTGTAAAGGAGAAACATCACCTTGAGGTATCTTGTGTGGGCAAAGTTTCATATCTGCAATATGCAGATTTTTTAGAAAATGGGAAATCCTAAAACAATACCATGACAAAAAGTGAAAACCAGACAAAGAATATAAGAAATCTCTGTGCTGGAAAAGAAACTGGTTTTTAGGCAATTAACACAGAATAAAAGAATCACAGACTGGTAGGGGTTGGAAGGAACCTCTGGAGATCATCAAGTCCAACCCCACTGCTAAAACAGGTTAATCTACAGCAGGTTACTCAGGAGCACGTCCAGGTGAGTATTGAAAGTCTCCATAGAAGGAGACTCCACAGCCTCTCTGGGCAGCCTGTTCCAGTGCTCCATAGCCCTCACAGGAAAGTTTCTCCTTATGTTTAAGTGAAACTTCCTGTGTTCCAGTTTGTGCCCTTTGCTCCTTGTCCTGTCGCTGGGCACCACTGAAAAGAGCCTGGCCCCGTGTTTTTGACATCCACTCTTTAGATATTTACAAGCAAGATCCCTTTCAGTCTTCACTTCTCCAGGCTAAACAACCCCAGGTGTCTCAGACTTTCCTCATAAGAGAGATGCTCCAGCCCCCTAATCATCTTTACAGCTCTCTGTTGGACTGTCTCCAGTAGTTCCCTGTTTCTCTTGAACTGGGGAGACCAGAACTGGATACAATACTGGATGTGGCCTCACTAGTGCAGAGTAGAGATGGGGGAGAACCTTCCCGGACCTGTTGGCCACACTCTTCTTAATGCACCCCAGAATACCTTTGGCCTTCTTGGCTACAAGACCATATTGCTGGCTTATGGTTAACCTGTTGTCTACCAGCACTCCCAGGTCCTTCTCCATGGAGCTGCTCTCCAGAAGGTCTACCCCTAACCTGTACCCATGCATGGGCTTATTCCTCCACAGGTGCAGGACTCTACACTTGCCATTGTTGAACTTCATTAGGTTCCCCTCCGCTCTGGCAAATAAAATAAAATCTACAGTTCTTTACCTCTGGCAAGCTGAAGGACTTTTTTTTTTTTTTTTTTGTATAAAAAATACAATTTTCTCTATCATACTTCTTTCAAAAGGAACCACACTACAAAATAAAGGGTGCACAGAAGCTTGGATATAAATAAAGATGAGGTTCACAGATTTGGGACATATTATCTTCCAAATGTAAAAAAGAAAAAAAAAAAAAAGACAAACCCCACAACAGATAACACTTTTTGTTATTACACCAAGGAATGGAAGTTCTAGTCCATGATCTGTTTCAAGATGCTTCCTAAATCCTCTCTGGAGATTGAATGAAGTCATGTTATGTACTTCCTTCAAATTCGTAAATACAAGTAACTTGGCTTAAGAGCACTTCAAAATACATTTTGAATTAGGCCTTTTTAGTGTTAATTTTGAAATAGAAGGCATTACTTTTCTAAGAAAAATAAACTTTCCTGAAACAGGTGAAGTTTTACTGCTCCGAGAATTACTTGTTAACTGTCCTACATGTATCAAAAATAGTGAGTGTAGTGAGACATCCTACTGGATTTGTCTAGTCATGTAAGATTATTTGGGTATCTAGGTGCAAATCCATCTTTTTAATCTAGCCTGGGTACGATGCACATAAGAGGCAATTGTTAGAACAGCAGGTACGTGCAGCCGTGCTGGTGGATCTCTGCAATCATCACGTAGACTGTACTTCTGTTTCTTGCTGCTATTGCCACTGCTTTCACTAAACACCCCCAGCAGCACTCACACACATGCTTCACACCTTCCAGACACACAGCCACAGCCACACACACATATACAGTGGAGTCTCAGGGAATTTACAGGCCGCTATTCATTACCAATCCCTAACCCACTCTGCCTGGAAAAGTCATTATTACATACAGAAGACTCAACTAGACCGAGCAAGAGGTGATTTATTAGCCCCATATTTAAATTTAATCATCATAATCTAGGAAAGATATTTTGTCACCCTATGCAGCAGAGTTCCACTGGATTTCCCTGACAATAATTTTAGATTTGCAACATACCTGCCTGCAGAGAAACTCCTCTTGTAGCTTCTGGAAGCACAGAGACTGGCACTTTGAGCTCTGGCATAATTTCTGTGGTCATAGATTACCCAGCAATTGCAATGACTTATCGTGGGGCATAGCACTCCTGCAAACAACTTAGCTTTCTTTTGGGCACCAGCGTTTCTGCTGATGTCAACTGGAGTCAGATGAAGCTGAATTTATTGTTAAAAAGTGTTCAGGATACTGTTTGGGCTTTTCCTGGAGTTTAGTGTAACAGCCAGGAAGACAGGTCGGCTGCTTAGTACTTCAGAAAACCTCAGAAATAAATTCTGCAGAGCTTTCTGCAAGTCTTGGTAGTTTTGAAGACAATGTCAACTTGGATCCTCTATATCTTTGAGCAGAGACTGCTCAGCTCAGTTTAAACCTTTCCAGATAACTTAACTGTAGCCTTCAAAAACATCCATTCGGGCTTGATGGGGCTCTGAGCAACCTGCCCTAGGTAGAGATGTCCCTGCTTGTGTAGGGAGGTTGGACCAGGTGACCTCTAAAGGTCCCTTCCAGTCTAAGTCATTCTACGATTCTATGATCCAGGAAAAGTCAGGGTTGGAGCACCAAAGTCATAACCACTAAGACAGACCATAGTTCCATCCTCAGTCTATAAGATTGAAGCTGGTTGCGTAGCCCCACATCACACGGTGCAGGAAAATGTCCCCTCACTAGTGAGAGAAGGAAAGGCAGGGTAGGGGCCAAGCCATCATAGCCTGCTTCTAGTAAATCTCTTCTTGCCTCAGAAACCTCTGACACTTTTAGATCACAACTTCTATCTTCCTCTGCCATGTTCCTGTATTTTCCAGCAGCCTTGCTCAAAGGGACCTGTCTATGTGGAAACGTTTCCCAGCCCTAACCTGTCAGAAAGTCTAGAAAAGCTAGTACAACCACTCTGGCAGGGATTTTATGTCCAGGCTGATCTCCTGCTGAAGCAGGGGCAGGACTCAGCCTGTAGGCTGCTGTCACCCAATCTCTACACAAGCCTCTCTCTGCTTTACCCCATGTCCCTAATGGCACCCACAAGACTCTGGAGGGTCCCCAGGGTGTCTTTCAGCGGTGCCCACACAGCTCCTCTGGGTTCAGCATTGCCTACCTTCAAGTCATTTCAATTTGAGTGTCCTCCTGCCCCTGTTGCTGGACTGTGACCCCAGTTTCACAGGTCCTCCCATGATGATCGCTTATGACGAATGGAGGCAGGTGAAGGAAGTTCAGAGATCGAAGGAAAAAAATGGAAGGAAAAGCCTTCTCTTTTATCTATTTCGGTAAAATCTGTAACTGCCAAATGCATCTTCTCTTTCCTGAAGTGATAATCCTGTCCCCCTTCCTGCATGACCCTGCTGTAACCCTGGGAGGAGGAAGTAATTTATTACAAGTCCTGTTGTTTTAAACGTCCATCAGCCTTTAGGCTGGCATCCGAGACCACCCGAGACACGTTTTTCACCTGCCTGCCTGCTCGTCTGCCTCCAATCACCCAGTGAGTGGAGATGGGGACTGGGTAAACACAGTGGGAGCCCCGCACAAAAGGCTGACATGGGAGCACAAGAGAGACTTATTTGTTTCACACCATTTCCCCAGCGCCCGTGCTGACAGACAGACAGCCTCCCACCAGTCCCCGTGAGGCACCGAGCAGCCTCCACACCGTGGGTGTGCAGCTGGGAGGATGCCAGTGCTCTGCATCTCCTACCTGTTGCCGTAGTAACAAACAAAGGGACATAGGCTTTTTTACTTCCCTCTTTTTCTTTTTTTTTTTCTTTTTCTTTCTTTTTGCTCCTTGGGTAATACACTGCGTGCCAAGTCTCAAGGTGGGAGGGAAGAGAGAGAGAAGGAAAAAAAGAAAGGAGAGGTGTGGGAATATCAAGACCAGGAAACATATTCTGAGACTAAATATGAAAGCAGGACACATTGAAACAGCTACTGGGCTCGTCCCTGGCTGCTGCCCTTCTGTAGCATGCAGCAGGAGGTCAGGGCTACCACACCGAGAGCAGTTGTATGAACCAGCTGTGACATCTGGCTTACATTGAGGGATCTGAACGCTGGGACCGGACAATGTTTGTTTTCCCTTGCTTGAGCCTGAATCAAAGTTTTAATTAAAGAAAGCTCAGAGATGCTTTCAGAGAGACTGCCCAGGGTCAGTGTGCAGAGGGTGCTTTTTCAGGGATATGAGCTGGTTATGGTCCAACCCTCTCTCTGAGGTGAGGGGGGCATTTTGGTGTGAGGGAGGAGTTGCAGAGCCTAAAGCAATAGAGATGGACTACACACAGAAGGACCCTATAGTTGCCTTCTGCATATGTGAAGGTCCAGACCCTGAGGAATAGCCACTGTTCACAGGGATCCTTTTGCCTCCTGTGTGCCTCCTCTTTTTTGCCAGCAGCTATTCCTGTGGCTGATGAGCCTTGCTGCCCTTCTCCTTGCAAAATCATCTGATTCTTCCCATGGCTCCTCCTTCAATTAAATCCAGTCCTAGGGCTCTCCTCTCACCATTCACAAGGGCCACCGCAGTGATGTTCTCTGCAACTGCTGGCTGCAGCTCTGTTGCTGCTTAGCTACTACTGTAAGGTATTCGTTCTCAAATTTTTGCACTAGGCAATATTTATTAGGGTTTTTTTTCCCCAGAAATTTGTTTTTCAGATTGTTAGTAGCTCTTCAGGACACTTTCTGAACTAGAACAGCCATATTTCAACCTCTAAGCAGCCAGTACCACCGTAACAGAATATTTCAAGCACATTAGATCTCCAGAAACCCCTTGAGTCAGTTCCCAATCCCTGTTAAAATTGCAGCAGCAGTTCATCTCTCTGGGGCTACGCTTGTTTGGAGAAACACCCAGTGCACGTCCCATGCCTCCAATGCAAAGCACACCCTACACAGCTGCAGCTTAGCCAATTCAGCCCAGAGTCAATATGTCACAGTCAATCTGTAGCAACAACCAAAAAAACAGAAATCCAAAGCAGAGAGGTAGGTTTGTGGGATCCCCTTCTACAAAGAATGGTATTAAAGGGCATTAGTCTGTTGGATATAGCTTAGACTTCTACACTGGCTGCTGGTGATATCATAGCCACCCGTGTGCCCTATAAATCTGGTGGGTTTTTCTGTTTTTATGTGTAAATGATGTAATGCCCACAAGCTTCCTCAGTCAGGGTTCATTATTTAATTCCTCAGGTGGCTGAAGTCGTAGGCTTTGTGGCGTCTACGGCCACCCACGATGTGCTTTCACTGCCCAGAAATGAACTTCCTCTTAGGCCTTGTTTTCTAATTGCCATCTGCAGAATTAAAAGTCCACTGACCACTGCATGTCATGGGAACACTTGGGAAAGTATCTCTGGAATGATATAACCATTTTGATCCCAAAATAATGTGTGTGCTTAAACTAAAGCCTTCTCTAATAGAAAGGAGACAATTAGAGCCAAGTTTTGATATGGTGCCACATTAAGAAAAACCCGTTTTTGTGAGAAACACCTACCTGGAAAATAACACTCACCAAGCAAAATAAAATCTCATCTAATATTCCACCTCTGACATAATTTTATCCTGAATTTTCTTCCCTAAACAGAAGTACAACTTTACTAACATCACTGGGATCCTAAATCTTTCCTGGGATTGGTTCTCACCAGCGGAGACGTGATGTTTTATCTGCCTCTTTTGTCTTAACCTATTGG
The DNA here is from genome assembly GCA_033439905.1 of Ceryle rudis. Classification (NCBI taxonomy): domain Eukaryota; kingdom Metazoa; phylum Chordata; class Aves; order Coraciiformes; family Cerylidae; genus Ceryle; species Ceryle rudis. The sequence goes on from JAAGNO010025805.1 coordinate 82,346, forward strand.
TGATAAGCACATCTCATGCTTTCTTTTTAACCCTGCTAAACTCACATACTTGGTGTTATTTTACCTAAATGTTTATAAATCCAAGGAGTTTATCATCCATGAAAAACTGTTTCCTGAACACGGAGGCTTTCCTACACTGGTCAAATTGGCCCTGAGAAATTAACCTTCTCCATAACACTGCCTGGTGCCACAGTACCAAACCAGTGGCTTTCAGATAAAATCCGTGATCCTTCACTTTTTGGCAAACTAAAATATCGTGCCTTATTAACAAATAAAATAAATTGTATTGGAGCGGTGCAGAGGTCAAATTATTACTGTATAAACACTGATTAAGCATTCCTTAACCTGTGTAAATCCTTAAAGCCTGAAAGGATAATCTTCACAAATTACAGTTACTTTCATGAACCTAGAATCAAGCATCTCAAATAAAATTAGCTTTTAGAAGGGCCTGGCCCAAAGCACAGTGAAATCTCTAAGAATCAACGGCATCCCAAGATTTAGAGTAAACTTCCTCACTGCCAGAGTTAGGATTCTTACTGAGGAAACGGAGTACAAATGACAATAGCAGATAAAAGAACATTTTTTATATAGGAACATGAATATATTTGCAAATATACTACGTGCTTGCAGGCAAGTTCATTCTTCTAGAGTAGTAAAGTCATATACAAGATACTTCAGATAGCGGTTATTTAATTTAAGTCTATTTAATTTAAGTCTATTTAATTTAAGTCTATATGTATCATAAATATGAAAAGAAGAAGAAACACAGGGAGAATCATAATTGTCTTGCAGAAGAAAGAGAAGAGATTTTTTAATCTACAAGGTTGTGAAGGAGTAAAACATATTATTTAGCTTCTGAAAGAACTTCATCAAAAAAATAGTATCATGAGAAAGATGGATGTTCATGCTGTAGACAACCCAAGTGGCTCCTGCCTTTTTTTTATGGTGAAAATGTTCAAAGAATGTTTTTGACCAGGATGTTTCCAGCAAAGAGTCTCAGAACAACATTTTACTTTCTCACTGCTGAATAGAAACCAGAAATTAAAAGGTGGTAATGAGAAGAAAAAAAAAAAAACTTACAAGGAAACTTTTTGTCCTCAGCAACAGGGAGAATTTTAGCTGTGGAAGAAGAGGCAAAAATTAAGGTTTGCTGGGCAAGTGGAGCTCGTTAAAGGATTTGCTCCCAAGTATTTCTCCCTGTATTTTTATTCATTCTTTTCTACATCACGTGTCTGCTGGCCAGGGTTTCATCTCTGTAAACCTGTCCCACTCCAACTTCCACCTGATTTTGATGTCTTGGGCTTATCTTACCCCCTGCTTTTCTTTAAATCAGCCCTCCCAGTGGCCTTGATATTACCTTCTGTTTTCTTGTTTTCTTGTTTTCCCCACCCAGTGCTTTTGCCTAGCTAGAGCACTGCCTCAGACACAGACCGTCTATCGCCGTGCACAAGCTTCATGAACAGAACCCATGGGACCCATATGGGTGTTCAGCCTTTGCAGGCACTGCCTTTCAGGGGCAGCACACCTCCCTCTGTAAGCCTCCTCACTGTGTTCAAAGAAGGGCAGAAAGGTCTCAGGGGACTGAGTGATGTACCAAACCAAAGCAAATTTGGCAGGGCTAACTTTCAAATATTATGAAGTGATACCATTTCCACAGGGGGTATGAACAGGGACTTTGAGCTGAGACACATGCTTTGCAGGAGGACAGGTGTTTAGGGAGGTCCTTCTTATGCCCAGCCCACCGGGTTTGATGGCAACACTTTGCTGGCTGGGAAAGTTACCTCACTTTGAAGACCTGCGAGCTGACATCCAGAAAGCCTCACCATGAAGACAGACAGGCTTAAACCCAACCCTGTGCATACACAAGGTCTTCTCCTTCCCAAGTCTTGAGATGTCAGCCCAGGCCCCAAGGGTTGCATTTTGGAGGGCAAAAAATAAACAACCAAGCACCGCAGGCTGCTGCTGGGCACCCTCCATTCCCATGAGAAACTTGCAAAGTCGGATAAACTGCGTCACAGCAGCCTGCAAACCGGAGGCCTGGGTGGTTTAAAAATACTGCCTGCCACAGATTTCCCAGGCCATATATAGTTCACACATCTCACGGTAGCAGGAAGGAGCTGCAAAGACACACAGAGACACGGAGAAGGAAGAAAGTAACAAGGGATGCGGCTGCCAGCGTGCAACAAAAACAGGTTAAAAATAGCCCGGGCTGCAACGGCTCCCTCCTAGCAGGGGGTTGCGGGGGCTGCTGGTTCTCCCTGCCCTCACTGGCCCCTCTCTCAGCTGCCTATTTTCTGCCAGGAGAACAGGGCAGGAAGGAAACTTTCGGTTCCTGGAGGCAGAAGGAGAGAAAACGACAGCCCTGATTCTGTTGACACCAGGCAGGCTCACTGAGGCTCGCACAGACACCCGGCCAGCAGCGCAGGACCTCCTCCCAAAGAAGGTGACTGGGGACAGGGGGAGAGCACAGTCATGGGCAGCCTTTCTCATGACCCTCAGCAGCATCAGGTATAACCCTGAGAGATGTGATACCACGCTGCCTGGAGGAGAACGCAGCCTGCGCTTTGATAAGGCCTTTGAAACAAGTCTCATTTTCCTCCCCCCACCCTGTGCATGTTGAGTCCTGACCTGGAGACAAAGCCAAGCTGTCCAACCCTGCTCTGGTAAAACAAAGAAAAAGCAAAACCCACTTGTTCTGTCCATCTCTACTTCCCTCCCTCAGCCCAGCCTCCCCAGAGCCATTACAAAGGGGAAGCAGCCACATGCCAAATGGGGTTACCTCTCTGTGAGGACCTCCTCCTAGCCCAGTCCCTTGCCAGGAAAGCGAGAATATGAAAGTGTGTGCCATCAGGCCAGCCAGTATGACCCCCAACCTCCTGAAATCTGCTTGCTTGTTGGGATTTCCAGCAGTCAGGTGAGCACTGCCTGACCTGCAGCTTGGGTGGACAGAAAGAGGCCATGCAATTCATTGTGGAATCAGCCTTAATTTTTTTTATTTTTTTTTTTTACTTTTATTCTTGGTCACTTGCATCCTGCAGGCCTGGCTGCCCTGGCCACAAACTACTTCTGTCAACTCCTAGATGCCGACACGAGGCGCTGAGAGGGGTCCAAGCCAAAAGCCCAGATTCCAAACATCCCTGAACTTTGGAGAAGTTCAAATCAGAGCACACATCTTCAGTGAGCAGAGGAAAGCTGTAACATGATCCCAGCCCTGGGCAATAGAGGTAACACTCCAGTGTGGTCTGAAGGTGACTTCCAGAATATGTGGTGTGGAGCAGAGCGGAGGAGGAGAGGGAAAAGCATGAAGGTATTTTTCATATGTTAACAAAAGAAAAAAAAAGCTCTATGAGGGAACTGAGTGTTTGGTGCCTTTTGGGGGGTGAGGAAAGTTGCTGACAGAGTAAAGGGGGTTAAAAGAGGTGGATGAACTCTGAATGGAACAAGGAGTGATACCAAAGAGCCCTGTACGCTGTCAGAGAGGTGTCAAAAGTTGACAAGGAACAGAAAGATCAAGAATGCTATCATTCAGTGGGGAGTCTATCAGAGCACATCTGCCTGTCTGTGAGATCTTGAGATTGACAGCTGCATTCAGGTTCACACACACCCCTGCCGTGTTCTCCCCCTGCTTTTTCACATGGATTAAAATCCAACTCAGCTCCAGTTCTGCTTGCAGGGGAAGGATGCCTTTGGCCAGAATGGTTGTGGGATGGTGAGTGGCATCAGCCCCTCTGCTTGATGATGGCAGCACCTGCCCCAGCATTTCCAGCTGGAAGGGCGATGCAGGCTTTTCCTTCAGGAGCACAAGAAGCTGCCTGCTGCTCCTCCAGCTCTCCGCTGGCTTGCATCTCAGTTCATTGCTTAGGCTTGCAAGAATTGAGGCGAGGCACTAACAATGCCAGACTGCACAATTAGAGATGCCTTTTGCACTCCATGTCAAAATATGGACTCTTTGATTCCTGTTCCCAGAAAGACTCCTTGGATGGCCCACAGAGAGACAGCAAATGGCCTAACTGGGTTTGCCTAACGCTATATTAACACCCTGGGTGTAAGACATACCAGATTCTCTGTGTCCCAGGAACAAGCTTTAGTCTGAACTTCGTGGGCACCAGGCTGCACCTCCACCAGATTATATAGAGCTAAGGCTTAAATTCAGAGCAGTACACAGCTTAAGGTGATAGTGCCTCAAGTCATGCTCGCAGGAAGGTAGGATGACAACTCCAAGTGTGACCAAGCACGCAGTGTGCATGCAAGGGTGACTGTGTGTGCACCATGCCCCTCTCATGGGCCAGGGAAATGAACTCTGGGAGATACCTAACCTGCCTTTGGCCAGCTGCCAGTGACCGGTTAGATGGCTTTCTTGTCATGCCAGGACACTGGCCACAAAGAGTAAAGGGTAGCTTCCTGTCTCTCTCTTCCTCAGTTGACAAATACCACCACTAATTAACTGACAGCAACACGGAGATATTCTTGGCTGTAGGTGGATCTTACTGAGGTCATACTGGTTGAAGGTAATGTAATTTATTACCTTGTGAAGCACTTTGGGATACAGTGTGAGAAGACCGCTCGGAAAGTGCCAAAGCAATAATCCAAGTCAGGATTTTCCCCAGTAAGGTAGTATTTTCCATTCTTGCTGCACCTCTGAGAAGCAAAACCATCGAAGTTGCACTGGCTCCAGTGCAGTGCTGTAAAGATTTCCAAATATTTTGGTGGAAACAGAGGACTACTGTGCTCAAGAGGTGGGTCCCTCTTTGGAGCAAAAGAAGCACAAAGACAAGTGTCTGAAGACAAAAATCCCACCCTGTGGAAAGGTTTTGACTGCCAAATAGAAGTATCGTGCTTCAGGCAGGCGGGCAGCTCTCCCTGCACAGCAGCAGGGTCACGCCACCCAGCCCACGTTAGGACTGGAGCTGTACTCTAGATGAACTCTACCAAATTAGCTGTACATGATGCTGCATTCCCTCCTTTCTCAGAGGATCAAAGTGGCTGGATAGACTCCCAGCCTTCTGCAGATAAGCAGGTCACAGGACTAGTTTGCACCTCTCTGCTGCTTGTAATACACCGTGTTACAGATTCCTCTGGATTTCCTAGTTTGTGCCCATGTACACTGGATACTGCTGGCCACATTTTTTTCCTTTTAGTCCTCTGAGCTAATCTAGTTACCTGGGATACCTCTGCAGACTCTTAACACCAGAGTCTTTGGCAGTGCTACATCTGATTATAAACTACTACTGCTGTTCTTGCCCAAATGCTCTTTACGATTCCCCTGTTTTATATAAAAAGCTCATTCTGTCTTTCGAAAGGCTTCTCCCACCAGCGCAGCAGCACGAGGGGAGGTGCAGCAGCTCAGCAGCCTGACTTGGATTAAACCTGTTCTGAATGGAGGGAGAAAGACAAGGCTATCTGGTTTGGTAAGCCCTGAGGCGTCTCTAATGCGTAAGCAAAATGCATGTGAGGAACTGGGGGGAGGGGTGAGATAGCAATAATTGGAAATCCATTCCACTGGTATAAAAGTGTTAATTAGTTGTTTATCTGCAGGCACGCTGCAGGCTTCACAAAGGCACACACGAGTTACAGCAATTAATTACTAGCAGGGTCTGGGAGACTGTCTCCATGATTAATATTTGTGATCAAGCAGCAGCAATAGGGGATTCAAAAGCAAACAACAGAACATGTACATATATATATTCTTCTTTAAAAAGATAACACGGCTTTGTGTCATAGGACTGGGTGATAAATTGACTGTAATTTTAACCATTGCTGTTGTTTAAGCAACAGATACATTTGGAATATGCACGTGAAGCTTTAGAGTAAGTCATTTTTTTTACCTATGCAGTTTATCTGTCAGTAGAAGCAGACACATGTTGAAACTAGGCAAGAATTTATGTCAAATCCAACAAATAGGTGAGGATCAAAGAAACCCATGGAGATAGAATTGAGAAATAAAAAGAAAAGAAAATCAGAAAGATTTATTTAATTCCGGAATGATAGCTCATGACCTAATGTCCTACTTTTTGAAAAACAAAAACAAACAAACAAACAAAAAAGAAAAAAGGGGGGGAAAAAAGGAAAAAGAGAAATTCTGGAATGCAAAGTACTCCGTTGATTTGAAGATAAATATTTTTCCAGTTCTCACACCCAGCCATAGTGGCACATGCTCAGTGTCCATCCTCCCCAGAACACGAAAAATTTTTAAGGACTGAAGGAGGGAGAAATTTGAATGGAGGCTTCTAATCATCAAAGACATGAGAGTGTTTCGGATAAAGCATTTAAATGTTACATTTCATTTGTGAAAAATCCATTGAGTATTCTAATAGAATAGCATGGAATTAAACTTGCACAACTCCGGTGGGACGGGAAGCATCCTGAAAACTTTGGCTTGAGATTGTTCTTTACAACATTTTTTGTAAAGTATCTAATCGCTGGAGCAGTGAAGACCATTCCCAAAATAAAAGTGACCTTTGTAATAATTTTCATAGGCTATTTTTGGCAAGGCTGATTGACAAAATTATTTCCAGTTAGCGTATTATAAAAGTGACACGTTTGTCTTTTCTTGTGAACTGTTCAATTCATGAAGATGTTTATCACTAAAAATTACACATAACCTCTTTTCTGGAATATTTTTGGCCAGGGGTTTGGTTAAGGCAAGCTGTGAGTATGAGCCAGTCTATATCTGAGCTTCGTTCATCACAGACAGTGACCGTGGCATTTTCTGTGCTCTGTTGGGTGGCTGAAAAGCACCTGCAAACAAAGTTTTGGAGGCATCGCTTCTGACTGTTCATTGAAACTCCCATTTCCATATTTTGCAAGTCATGGAAGATTTACCTTTTTTTTTTTCTCAGGAATATTACAGCCAAGAAGACAGCAGAAAGGTTTGCTGAAATGTTTCCATGCAGAAAACAGAAGAAAATGAGCAGAATAAAGTTCAAACTGATGCTAACAAACTGTATCTGGTGCGGCACAGTCTGTTTCTCACAGCTGAGTTCAGAGGTGAAGAAAATATTTCCCTGGGTCTAAGGACTCCCTGGACAGGAATGGACTTCCAACAGGGAGAAGTCCTCCCTTTTCATATGTGACAAATCACAAATTCAAAGCAAAAAGTTGCATGAAATGGCGGTGTAACTTTATATCTAAATGTGTAATTCAATTATAAACTGAGTATCTTGGCCATTATCCATAATAAAAGAAATGTCTGATTAATCTGGGTAAAAAGCAAGTTCATATTTCAAAAATGACAATTGAAAATCCAAAACCAGCCCCTAATTACCACACAATGACCACAAAAACAAAAAACAAAAACAAACCTCACCAAAAAAATGAATTCAATTACCTGAAAAATTATTTTTTGGTAGGATTTTAGCCTTCTGGTTCGGACACTAAAACATTCCTGATGTAAGAATGGGAAAGGGTGAGGCTCAAATTTTTTCCTCTACTGACAAACTTGGGTTTGCAGCTTTTCTTGAGCAGAACACTTTTCCCTTTCAGAACAGTATCTACCTAAAGCGTTTATTTTATAACAGATGCTAGGAGTTAGGTTATGAGGGAAGAGGAAATTGAAAAAAAAAAAAGAAGGGGAAAAAACTTGAAAACAAAAAAAAGAAAGGAAAAGAAATTGAAAACAAAATGAAGAAAAAAGAAAATGGAAATTTTAGAAAGGCAAATAAATCTTAGATCATGGAAAATAAGCTTTGTGAGCAACAAAGGATTGTTCTTTCATCTTTCTGCACACGTTTAATATTTTTTCTGGTTTTTTTTTTTTTTTTAATTAGAAGAATGTTCCTAAGAGAAAGCCAAATAACAGCAATGAATATCTGACACCCCAGTGTACAAAAAAACCCCAATAAAATCCAAAATACTTGTAGAATCAGGGATTTTTGGGGTGGATTTAAAATAGCCCTTTAAAATAACTTAAAAATAAAATGCTTACCATTAATAAAGTCACAATCCACATCAGGGAAGGCACAGATCTTTAAGGCATGAACTGAGGCTGAGGAAAGAGTCATTACTAAAGTAGCAGAGCTGAACTTTGGTCAGCCAAGCAGAAGACTCCCTTTTCTACTAGTTAATTTAGACAGCCAGTCCTCTCCAGCTCGACAGCCATCTGCACCTCTTTAACTTGTTGTAGTTGACTGAAATGTTCACATAGTAAATAAAAAAGAATCCAGAACGTTGAAACAGCAAGAATCTTACTGACAAGCTTTGTAAAAATCAAACCTCTTAACCAAAAAAAAAGAAAAAAAAAAAAAGCAGCTAGGCAAGAAGTCAATATACAGACATTTTATTGGGGTAGGTTTTATTGTGAGCTGTGAAGAGCACATGAAGCAGTAAACAAAAGTCAGCCAACTACGTTATCGAAAACAACTACAGATCTCACCCCAACAATTTTAAAATGTGACCCTTTTGTAGCATTATCCGGAATGGTCCTTCAAATAACCAAAAAGCAGTGAATATTTTTCATGTTGAATCATCATTCCAGCACTGCTGTCGTCTTCCTAATGACACTGCACCAACCTGCCATGGAACACTTCCTCACAGCAGTTTATCTGGGTGGCTGCCACTGGCATATTGCAACTACCAGCAGTCTAGAAATGCTTTCTTGGGTCTTTGTACGCGTCCTGTGCCACTTTCTCACCCAGAGAGCAATCTGACAGGAACCTTTGCTCCTCTGGTTATGAAAACATTCACTGATTTTACTCTTAGCAAAACAATAAAAAACAAAATACATATTCTGACAGAGCAGAAGCACAACTGCACCTAGGAAGGCATATATAACATCTGCCAATGTACTCGGTCAAAAGTCCTAACCAAGAAACACACCACAAAAAAGCAGGTATTCTATTTAGATATGTACACATAACCTGTAAATTGATTATAAATTTGCATTAAAATATAAAATATATTCAAGAAAAAGCATCCAATTTAATTTTTTGAGGGAAGGGGGGAGAAGTGTCTGCATACTTGCTTTACCTAGAGAACCTCAGTTTAAGAGACAGGTAAATTAAATTCAGTATTCTTCTGCACAGCAGAAATTCAGGTTGATAATACCTTATTAGATTTCCCATACAACAAATGTGGGATATGAAAACCAGCAGTACCTCAGAAAACAATTCATAACACTGAGAAATCCCTGGGAATGTCAATGGTACATGGCTGCAGGTCTTAGCTTGAAAAAAAATTTGAGGATTTATGATCCGCTTGCCAAGAAACAGTAAAACTGTGAGTGTAAAGAAGCACTTCATAAAATCGTTGCATAATTTTTTACATATAACTAAAGAATGTGGAGTCAGCAAAGCAAAAATTGGAAATGTTAACATTTTTTACTTCTCATTCTGGTGTGTCCTTTTTATTTTTTTTTCCTACTTAAACAGCTGCATATGGGAAATTCCTCTCTTTTTAAAGATGGCAGAAAGGGATGATATTTTGTCACTGAAGATGGCAAAGAGACGTTGCAGACACTCCGCCCCTGGAGTCAGTCAAAAGCCATATACACATGGTCCAGGGCAACCCTCCCTAGCTGACCCTGCTTTGAGCAGGGGGGTTGGAGCAGATGAGCTCCAGGGGTCCCTTTTCTAACCTCAACCATTATGTGATTCTGTGATCTTCATTAACAAGGATGCATCACGTTGCACGAACACGTCTACTAATCAAATACCAAATATTGTGTATGTGCTGCACAATAGAAAGGAAGTGTTTTTAACAAGAAAAAAACCCCAAAACAGGTAACTGTCATAGTTAATATTAAATTATTAAATTCTGATTCCTTAGAAACTGTCTTCAGATGAATGTTTGTATTTTAAATGCTGTAGGACTAAAGAAAAATTTCCCTTGCCTGAGCTCTCGAACTCTTTATTTGATGATGAATAGACGTCAAATAAAGGGGGATACCTTACAGTTCTAAACATTGCATTTCATTGATGGTCCATCATGGCATACACAATGATTTTACGTGATTTTACATGTAACAAAGCTGCCATTGCCCAGGAAAAAAGCAAAAGAAGAGTTCTGCAACACAAAGTGTAAACTTGTACTTAGAAAGTCTCTACCTGAATCATTGGCGGGGCCTTTTCTTTTCCTCGGCCTGAGTCCTCTTGGCCTGTGAAACTGTGTAAGATCACAAATTGCAGTGTTTGTTTTTCAGTGCATGCCATTTTTTTATGCTTTCTCAGGAATTCTCACCTATAGTTGGCTCCTCTAGTCCCATCTCACTCTTTGTACGGATGGATAGCTTAAAGCAGGGAGAAGTGGTTGAACTTTGAATGCATGGTCATTTTTCACAAATTTACTGTGCACTGTATATAATCCACTGCTCTGTTTCTTCCTTACCCATCTCCTAGTCACGATGTACTCTCCACCAGCCCCAAAGTGGCTCTCCCCAGCTCACACCCAACTGCAACCACTTGCCTCCACATCTGTGGCTGTGCAAGAGTGCAGTCATTCCCAGCTGTTAAACTGTGCCTAAAAGAAAAGGATTTGCTGACACAAATTCAAGGTGTAACAGAAGTCACTCCTGCGTTACGAAAAGTTGGCTAGTTGTAAACGAAATAGTATCTTGCTCTACCTCTTGCAGGCTGTAATAATTTTCCCAGCTCTTTCTTCATAACACCCCATAGTTTGTAACTGGGTTTGGCAAAAGCTTGTCTTCCACAGTCTGGATGTGGAAGAGTTTTGCTCATCTATCATGTTCGTTGTTATGCGATTTTACAGTAGCCACCACCTGCTGTAATGATGACGGGAAATGAGGAATGCATGAAGATTTACTGCTCACTGTCTAACTGCAGCTTGGAAATATATCTCTACAGGAATAAACTTGCTTTTCAATTTAAAAAATATATCATGCACCTTCAGAATACTGAGGAAAATCAACATAGCAGGAAACCCTCCTGTTGACATACTTAGGTTGGTGCCACCATTCTGACATCATCAGGAAAGGAAAGGACTTACAAGCAGGACTTCCAAGTAAAACCTACAAGCCAGGGTCAGCAGCCTCTGTGAAGAAGCAGTCAGAGGTGTTCAAGGCTTAGGCTCAAGTCTCATGGTGGCATTCAGTCATGTCTATAGCACCTTCTCAGCTTCCCAGCTTGTTAGAAATAATAGAGCTAGAGATCAAATTAAGAACAAAAACGTTACAGTGGAAGTCAAGAAAGGCTGTTTTCTTCCTTCCCGCTAAACTGCTGATGACAAGACTGCTTTATTCCCTGACTGGTTTCTCCCTTCACAGTTTCTCCAACACCATTCTTTCTGGACAAAAAAAAAGTGTGAGTGGTAAGAAGGAGCTACCTCACAGATGTGCCTCCAAGTAGTCGTGGGCAGATATTCCCTCCAGCCATTTTGGGCTTCGGAGAGGAAAGGCATGTACACACCTCAGCTTCACCGCTCAACTGGGGTGGCTGAGAAAGGAAGCTAGCCTTGCACGGCTTGCCCTGTAGTCCATGTCCTCCACAGACTGGTTCAGAGGTAGAGCCTAGTTTAAGGAGTAGAATCAGGGAACGTGAAAACCCTCACATTTTCAGCTGTCAAAGCTCATTAGGATTTTACCTCTGTGTCTCCTCCCAGCAGTGGCATCTCAGCAGCACAGTGCCTCAAGACACAGTATCAGCCCCCAGTGCTGCTGAGGGCAGGGTCCCACCTGGGCCACCCAAACCCCTCAGAGCTACATCAAAGGGCTCTCCCCAGAACTTATGCACGATTTTTTCTTTAGAGTCTGCCCAGCTGAAAAGTGCGGTGGCATTACATTGTGTGCGCTTTTATTTTATTTTATTTTATTTTTAAACAAAGCCTCCAGGCCTGACAGGCAAGGGCAGAGATGGGATTAGGCAAACATCCTATACAGACGGTTCCTCTTTCTGTCTGTCAGCTTGTAAGTGCTTTCTCTTCTGGAACTATACAGTACTAACTGAGCCGGAAACAGCTATTTAAAAAGTGATTATAGTGTGACATTTTTGTTTGACCTAACATCAAGCCGTGTGCAGCTTAAATGTCAGCAAAGCTATTTACTACAGGGACAGACAGGCCCTAGCATGCTTAAATCTACCCTGTGTCTTAAAACTGCTTGCTGTCTCCACTCAGTGCACATGAATGACACCGAAGCCAAGATGTAAAGTATAGTGTGCTCTGTAAGCTGTGATGATTGACTAATATGCTGGGTGGCACAATGCATTCAGTGAGAGGCTCACAGGGAGGAAGACAAAATAATGGATAATTAAAGTAAATCTCAGGTTAGAAAGCCGAGGCCTGTGCAAAAGGTTCCCGTGGATTAGCAAGAGCATGCCAATAGCTGGTGTGTTTTGTCCAGCGATGTCTGAGGATCTCAAATATTTGGACAAAAATAGCATGGATAATTTATTTTTATTTTCTTTTTATTAGCACTGGAGCCGCATCGGTCACATGAGAGAGGAGGGGGCACAGCCTCCAGCTATGGTTATGAGTCCTGCTATCAGCAGCCTCTGTGCATCAGCGCCTGCAGCAGAGCCCTGTGGCCTCGGGGCTGTACCCCTCGCCTGGGGGGCTGGCAGAGCACAAGTCAGGCTGCCCAGCTGCAGCTGCCATGCAGGGTGACAGAGGGGAAGGGAGGCTTCAGAGCCGTGTCACCAGCCAGCAAAATACTCACCAGGCAGCGGGGGAGCATGAGGCCAATGCAGCTAATTATGTGCATCTCTCCCTGTGTGAGAACTGACAGGAAGGGAAGAGGCTTGGGTCCTGCAAGGACGCACGGACACGTACAGCTATAAGGTGGCATACAGAGTTATATAGTCTCCTGAGCTCTCTGTAAGACAACGAACTGATTTGCGACGGATGGAGATAAGTACCCTTACAGGTCCTTAATGGGACCAGAGGCATATATTTGAACAGCATTCCAGTCCGACCTTCTTCTCAGAGCCTAAAATAACAAACAAATCAGTGTGCCTTTATTTTGAGAAAACATTGCTCACAGTAATAAGGGTGGGTGGGGGCACTCGAAAGGAAGCAGAGCTGTGATAAAACTCCCATTTTGTTCTTTCTTGCATGTCAGAAAAAAAACCCCAAAACATTATAATTCAGGGTGTCTTTCAGGGTTTATTTTTCTTTACATTGTTAAATGCCTGATCACATCTGATTTTGGAAGCTAAGCAGGGTCTGACTTGGCTGGCATTTGGGAGACTGCTGAAAACGCAGTAGACTGAGCAGGATTTGTGTGCTCATTATATGAACATGCAGTGACTAAAAGCACGGTCGGGGGGAACAACAAGACTATTCGTAGCTTTTCCATATTTTAAAATATTGCTTTTCCCCTCATATAGCAACTGAAATAGCACCATGAATGAAAATAACGTCATGGATCCTAAATAAGCATTTTTTTTACAAATAAAAAAGGACGCTGCTTGTGAATAATGGTTAATGCTTTCCAAAGAGCGCAGAAGAACCCTTTGAGCAAACTGATCATCAGGTCATTAGAGATAGGAAATAAATTCTTTAATTTCTGTCTGCTTGCTATTTACTTTACCAAGTGCTGACAGTGCCAGGGGACTGTAAAAATCCCTTCAACCTCATTTAAGCACAATAAGTGAAAACAGTATAAACTTTTTAATGGGAAAGATATGAGAGGTAGCCAGAGAAATTTTTTTAAGCAGGGTTTACTGTTCTTTGTGATGTTTAGTTATATCATAAATAGGTTCCTTTTTGTTTTACCTCAGAAAATTCCAGAAGACCAAGGCTGATCTGCTGTGATACTCCTTGGAGGCTCCCAAGCGAGAGTTAAAACTTTAACAAAAGTTTCCTTCATTAAAAATTTCATTACTCATTCAAGTTAAAACAATCATTTTAAAAAATAACAAATGTAACCAGAACTCCCTTCCTCTCTTGCTTTCTTATCAAATGTCATTAGTGGGTACTGCTCAGATCCTGAGTGGGACTTGTAGTCCAGGGTGAGCTTCATTTTAATTGTCACCTCTCCTCCCCTGCCCCCGCAAACGTTAAAAAGCAAACCAGACAGTGAAGGGCTTACAAAGAAAACAAACATCAAACAGATGTTTGACTATCTTTCTTCCACCTTTAAACAAGAACTAAATACGATATGGCAAAGCAAGGCAAGCTTCAAATGGTGTTCTGTGATTCTGTGTGTAAGCCTCTCTCAGGTACTGCCTGAGATGCCCTCGTTCAGTTTTGCAGCCCTTCTTTGTTTTATAAAAATGTGAGGGATTTCTAAACCCCGATTTGGATGCATCCCTCAGCAGCAGGGAGAAACCGACAATTACTGAAGCAAGGCAAGTTGTTTTCAGTTTAGCAGGTTTTTTCTAAGCCAGGCTTGTGGTTTCATTTAAAGTTTGAATGCTTCCATTCTCTGAGAAGCCCAGTGGATTTTCAATAGCAGAAGATCAAATGATGTTAATCGGGCAGTGTGACCTAATCCTCTAATTCAGCTGCCTTTTTACATTAGAAATGTTCTCCTCATGTAAGATTGATTTGCTCTTAAATTGACTTTTTTTTGTGTGTGTGTGTGTTAAATGCTCCATTCTAAAGTTCTACTCCTGGCTCTGTGGATCTGTTACACAAAAAAAGGGAGGACCACTTCTTCATTTTATAGGTTTAGATAGTCTAATCCTAAGGGTTCTGATAGGAAATGTCTTGTTAATCGCAGAAACCCCATGATTAACATCAAACAACATCAGGAAGAACATTTTTCTTTTCAGTAGTGAACCCACAGGTTACCTGCACTGAACGGAGCTACTCTGGTCAGCTATTGCTGGCTATAGAAAGGCTTCCCTTAAGTGAGTGGTCAACGGGGATTCACCAAGGGGAAAATATGCCTGACCAATATGATAGCCTTCTATGATGTCATAACTGGCTGAGTAGGTGAAGGGAGGGAGTGGATGTCGTCTACCTCAACTTCAGCAAGGCTTTTGACACTGTCTTCCATAAACATCCTCAAAGGAAAGCTTCGGAAGTGAGGTTAGATGAGTGGACAGTGAGATGGATTGAGAACTGGCTGAATGACAGAGCTCAGAGGGTTGTGATCAGCAGCACAGAGTTTGGTTGGAGGCCTGTAGCCAGTGGTGTTCCCCAGGGATCAGTACTGGGTCCAGTCTTGGTCAGCATATTCATTAATAACCTGGAAGAATGGATGGAGTACCAGCAAAAGTATGATGATGATACAAAACAAAACAGGGATGAGTGGCTGGCAAATCAGTGGGATCTGCAGCCATTCAACAACACCTGGACAGGCTGGAGAGCTGAGTGGAAGGGAAACTGATGAAGTTCAACAAAGGCAAGTGTAGAGACCTGCACCTGGGGAGGAAAAAACCCATGCACCAGTACAGGTATGGGGTTGACCTACTGGAAAGCAGCTCCACAGAGAAGGACCTGAGAGTGCTGGCGAATAACAAGTTAACTGTGAGCCAGCAATGTGCTCTTGTGGCCAAGAAGGTTGAGGGAGATTCTCATCCCCCTCTACTCTACCCTGGTCAGGCCAAATCTGAAGTAATGTGTCCAGTTCTAGGTTGCCCAGTTCAGAGAGACAGGGAACTACTGGAGACAGTCCAATGGAGGGCTACAAAGATAATTAGGGCACTGGAACATCTCTCTTATGAGGAAAGGCTAAGAGACCTGGGGCTGTTTAGCTTGGAGGAGTGGATCTTATCACTGCTTGTAATTACCTAAAGGGCAGGTGTTAAGAGGATGGGCCCAGACTCTTTTCAGTGGTGCCCAGGACAAGGGACAATGGGCACAAACTGGAACATAGGAAGTTCCACTTAAACATAAGGAGAAACTTTACTTTGGGGGTGATGGAGCACTGGAACAGGCTGCCCAGAGAGGTTGTGGAGTCTCCTTCTATGGAGACATTAAAAGCCTGTCTGGATGCAGTCCCCAGCAATCTGCTATAGACAAACCAGCTTTAGCAGGGGTTTTGGACTAGGTGATCTCCAGAGGTCCCTTCCAACCACTACCACTCTGTGATTCTGTGATTCCATACTTCCTCCTCAGCCTTTGGATACACCTTACATTGATGTTCGCACATTTCACCAAAGACTGAAACAATCTCCTTGTTTCACAGAATCACAGAATCACAGAATTATTGAGGCTGGAATAGACCTCCAAGATCATCGAGCCCAGCCTATGCCCCAATACCCTGACATCAGCTAGACCATGGCACTGAGCGCCACATCCAATCTCCCCTTAAACCCCTCCAGGGATGGCGACTCC
>JAAGNO010025807.1:4708-19910 GCA_033439905.1 Ceryle rudis
GTGCTCAGAAAAGGCTGGAGGAGCACTGTTACAGACTTCAGTAGCATGGAGGAAGACCCTTCTACATCCACAAATACGTGCTTCAAGTTCCAGTGTAAGTGCCCATGAAGATAAATCATGGATAAACGAAGTAAACTGGTGGGCAAAGTTAAGTATCACTGCGAGACCACAGATGTTGGTATGGATTGTGTTAAAAGAACTGAGTGTTGCTGTAGGCACCTGTTTTAAATCTGCTGTTTCCTGAAGAGTTTAGACAGCTTGCCTATGTGGAAATGACTATATTGGTTACGCTTCTAAAACTTTTACCTTTTATTTTTGTTCTCTGACAGCAGCTGCAGTTTGCAATGAATTTGTAGCTCCCAAGCAAAGCTGGTTAATAGTCAGCCCTTTAGAAACTGGTTTATTCTTTTTTTGAATCGGAGTGTAATAGTAAGTTGATCTTTTAGGTGATATTTAAAGGAAAGAAGTGTTAATACCCTGAAGGTAGGGTCTCGCCAGTGCCTGTCACCTGATTTGTTTAAAATTCTGGTAAGTAAATAATAAAGTTGTTCATAAGGCCATGCTTCTGTTCTTCTATTTCTCCATCAAGTCTTGTTCCATATATTCCTTTGGAAAGGGCACTGTGTGCTACTTGGTAAATGGGAGATGAGTGTTTTGGTTCTAGCCTGTAGATAGTGGCATAACAGCTGTTCTCCACTAAATGAGGAGAGTTACACCTAGAAAACTTGGGCTGCCAGTACGTAAAAACAAATGTTGCATGGATTGGTAGGTCCTTATGTTGTCAGATTTTGGATCCTTCTAAACCTAGCAGTTTAATTCCTTGCAATTTTTTTTTTTTATACTTTAAATGAAGAGTTGTGTTAAACATTGATTTTAATTAAGGCCTAATGAACATTTAAAAATATGCATTAGTTATTTCTCACTTCCAGAATATGGACCTAAGGCTTTTAGTAAATTGAACTGCATTTATATACTTTTGTGTGTTTATTTTTGCCCTAATGTAGTTTAGATGCTTGTCCTGGCTCCTTTCCAGGAGGAAGTTGGCTAAAAGAAACATTAGGGAAGCTAAGCTTCAGGAAATGAGTAGGAAACTAAAATTTATAGGAAGGAGCTTTAATGATAAACATGTGTGTTCTTCAGTGTGTGTGACTTTTTTTTTTTGTAAATGCCTGATGATACTTGAGCTCCAGTGAAATGGTTGACTTGCATTTTATTGAAAAGAGGGAAAAAAGTTATCTTCCAATCGTGCATAAACTGATTTTGAAGGATTTGTTCTTTATTTTAGCTGATTAATCTGGTTCTCTCTGTTTCATAGCCAAGCGAAGGGTTCTTCAAGCATATGGGCATGTAACTTGGCATGCTGAACCTCAAATACAAAGATGTTTTCCAGGCTGAGCTCTAAGAGAACAAAGAAACAAAGGAAGTTCCCTGTTAAACGTTTTTACTGTAGTCCTCAGTATTTTCTCTTGCAGCTCTGAGGAGCTCTCAGCCATCTTTTGTGCAAAAGCACTGTATCTAATTCTTTCCCCTTGAAAGAAGGTCTCTATGGTTTCCTGAAGGTTGTTACGTTCCCGTGTCAGATGTGAATCTTGTTTGATAAAAGACCATCCTTAGATGGACAGGAGATAGTGTCCGCAAAAGCACTGCGGTTTGTCTTTTCAGCTAGCATACTGGGACAATGCTTGTCAGATTATAAACCACACTGGACTTCAGAGGTAATAAAAAACCTGGAATTGCTCTTGGAAATAAATAGAATTCAGTGCAATTTGGTCAGAGATGGAAATGTTATCTGAGCAACGGTTTCAACCTCGAGTGAATCACTCTTACGTTTCTACACAGGTACCACCTTAAAATACCATAAGTATTAGATTTTTATGTTGCATAGGTGAACTTGCAGCTTCAGGTTTGTTCTTTCAGATGGCAAAACCCAGCATGTTAGAGTCTGAAGATGACTTCTTAATGTGAGTTTACTAAATGATACTACAGAAAGCTTTCAGATTTACACAATATAAGCTTAAGGCTTACACAGTATAAAATGGTAGACTACTTTATTCTTTTTATTCTGTTATTCAGAAAGGCTTAGAAAGCCAGTGAATATCAGGTGAAATGGAAGCTGGTGAATGCTAGCCATGATATTCCTGATAATTGTTAGTGATATTACAAGAAAAATCAGGAATGTAAGAGTAAATTGGGATTTTTTTTTTTTTTTCCCTCGGACTTCAGCAGAAATCGGTTATATCAATTTGTAGGCTAAAAGATATAGACGAATCTTACAGTGATTAGGATTTTGGCTTGTCAGGGATCATGGCAACAGGCTGATTCACTAGCTACCTCTCCTGGATTTTCCTCTCATTGACTGAGTCAATTTAATTTATTCTTCAGATGCTAGAATGTTGTTAACTTTTTTGAAGCAAGCAGGAGACCGCGTCCATGGAATGCTATATAACTGGCTTGAAAACCACATGCACAATTTCAGCCCTAATTACGTGACACTTCTTTTTATGTGTAGAATAGTATGAGGATTACTTCCTATATTCTGGAAATTCCCATTTCTTTCCCTTTTCAGGAAGAAAAGAAAGAGATCATATAATATATACATTGGTGTTTATGTGAGGTTGGCAGGTATTTTTACTTTGTGATATGGTAAGAATATTTGAGACAGTGTTTTGGGTAATCAAGATACCTGAAGCTTTAAGACTAATTTTCCTTAGGGAAGTGCAGAATAGAGGTATTAAGCTAATTCAGTGTGTGCAGTGGAATACTTTTTTTTTTTTTTAATAGAAATCTAAATAGGCTTTTTTAGGGGAAAAAAAAAATTGTCTGGCAAGTGCAAAAATGTTAGCACATTTTTAGGCTTGCTGCAAGGTGCTGTACGGTACCTTGGGATTCTCAGGGAAAGCGTTACATACGATTGTATGTAATGTGAGCTGGTGGGGTCTGCTTTCAGCTAGCCTTACTTAAATTATTTCTTATGCTGCTCCACTGCAGTATTCCTTCGAGTAACTCAAAATTTAAGCACAGTATTGTACCTTCTCTTGGTAATAAACTGCTGTAATCAGCAGCTAAATAAAGATACTAAACATAAAGTTGACATACTGAATTTTGTGTATTTTAACTGGCATTTATAAACTGCACATCATATGTATATGTGTCTATTACTAATATAAACATTTATTACCTTTACACAGTGTAAAGCATGTAGCAGGCAGGTCTGCGCCTTGCCTGATGACTGAACTGTCCTTGTTACTGCTACAAAGAGCTGAGCACATGACTATGATCTCTTCTCCACAATAATGAAAGTAGTAAAAGGGAAGGACACTTCATAACTGAAGTGCAGAGCATCATTGCTGCAGCCAAATGGGAGACACTGCTGCAGGCCTGCAGAAATATCACTCATTAAATAATAAACAGATTTTCAAAGAAACATTTGTTCAGAAAAGCCTTGAGGAGACTCTGTCCAAAAATACAAAAAAACCCCAAACAAACGAAAAAGAAACAACTAAAAGTTTAACAATCCTGGCTTTCTTGAGTCCTTCCAGAATGCTACGTTAAGCAAATTCACTTCACTGTGAGCCTTTTGATCTTCAAACATCTGCTTTATGCAGCTGTACATTTTGCTTGCTATATGTGTTAATGCTTTCAGATAGGTGACTGGGAATATATTTTGGGTACTAATTCTCTGAATACATTTTAATGAAACTGAGCTGCTTTTAGAAACAGTACCATTGTTAGATGCTTGTTCCGATTTAACCGACTTGCATGGTTTTCTTGACCATACTTTTTCTTGGTATTCTTCTCATAATTGTTTTCTACAAACTTTGCCTAATTTTTTAATGGTCAGTGAAGTGTTGGTGAATGAATGTTAGTATGAATCTTGATTTCTGTCCCCTGCCTCGCCCTCCTTTCAATGTGGAGTATGATCCTCATAATGTATAAGCCAGACTCAGCTTGGATTTATGGTTTTGCCTTAAGTCTTCCTAGTTACTTTGGGGAGAGATAAAATTGAATGTACAGTTTTTCTTCCTGCTCCTGTCACATAGGGTATTACTCAAAATAACTGTTTTTCTATATTTATTTGCAAGATTCTTAGAATGGGTGACTTAAAACCTGCTGCATATGGCAGTCATGTTTGCTGTGTTGCTAAGATTGGCCCCGTTTCTGCCAGCATTTATTTTTGGAATAGTTGCATTACTTGTACTTTAATCAGTTTAAAGCCTTTGAGAAAATCATCAATCTTAAGTGAGATGTATGAGTTACCTTTTTATCATAATGCTCTTTTGTTCAAAGTGAAACAGCAATAATTTATCCTTTCATAGCAATAGGGTGTTGGACTGAGTGAAGCATTAATGTCTGTATTAAACTTGGGAATAAAAATTTCTAGAGGTTTCAAAAATCTGTTCTTGTATAAAAGAT
Organism: Ceryle rudis; assembly: GCA_033439905.1. Classification (NCBI taxonomy): domain Eukaryota; kingdom Metazoa; phylum Chordata; class Aves; order Coraciiformes; family Cerylidae; genus Ceryle; species Ceryle rudis. Next base: position 9,122 of record JAAGNO010025807.1, read on the forward strand.
GGCGTCAAATGCTAGTGATGGAAGTGTTGATTTTTGTTGTTTGGTTTTTGTGTCCACCCCCCCCCGATTATCTTTAAAAGCTCCAGTGTTTTTCTTTTCTTTTTTTTTTTTTTTTTTTTAGTGTTCCTTTTGTTTTCTGAAGGCATTCAGTGTCTTCCTTTTGATATGATGTGAAAATAAAATACTACTGGATTTGATTCACAAGAAAGTTTGTTGTAGCATTGTATCTAAATAAAAGCTTCTGCTCTAGCAACCAGTCACTTGGTCTGTATGTGCTTCAGATAAATGCACTGTGTGCTGACATGGAGTTTTTTCCACTTGAAATTCTGCTTTAATTAGATTCTATCAGAGGATCTTGGGAAGGGATTTTTTTTTTTTCATGTAGGTCAGTGTCTTTAGTGTCTTAGCAATTATTGTATAGGCCGTACTGCAGAAGTGTTTGTGACAACCACGGAGCAATTCAGTGCGTTGAGGAAGTCAGCAAAGGTCCAAGTAAATAGTTGGCAGCAGTACCACTTCAAAGGAAGTTCCTCTTCAGCCTTGGTGTTGAAAAGCTTTAACCTTTTGCTAGGCAGCTAGCTCTTCCTTGAAGGTGCATCTGAATTTTCTGCAAGTTGGGTCAGGGAAGAGTTGAACTCTGTTGTGAATTACTGTAGGTCAAAGCTCCTTACATTTGCAGGTGCTGGAGGAAGCTCTAGTTCATTAGGAAATACATCCAGGGGCTTCTGTTCTTTCTTCTCTTGTGAGCAGTGAATCTGTTAGGCTGCATTACCCCGTAACAGTGGTCAAGAAGTAGCAGCAGATTATCATCAGCCCCAGTTAACCTCCTCATCCCTGGACCCACAGTTTCTCTGTCTGCTCAGAGCTACATTCTGCTCTAGTAGCACCTCTCACTTTTTCTCCAGGGCCCCTCTCAAACCCCAGGCTTGTCCAGGCTCTGGTAGTGGGATCAGGGGTCAAGGATACCCAGTGTAGGAGAGACCTGAAGAGATAGTAAGGAAGGAGAAGAGCTGGTGGCATCAGGCCCAAAGCAAGAAATTTCTGTAGCTGTTGTAGATTGACAGGTGTAAATTCTTTGACTGTTTACAGCACTGTGGGTAGAGGATCTTTTGCTTTGGTGTAGATCAGAAATGTGGTGCCCCTATTCCTCTGCCCTGACACTGTAGGGGCTAATGGAGGTGAACAGCAGGTGGTCTGGAGCATTTAGCTGATGTACTGCTCCAGGGTCCATCAGTATAATAGTTGACTTTCTCTATTTTCCTACTTTCTGTGCCATTATTAGTTTATCGAGATGTTTTAAAATAAGCTTTTATTTCTAATTATTTTTGTAATGGGAAGTGCGAGCTGATCCTTGGGTATTTCTGTACTGCAGAAATGAGCTCTCAGTATATCTCAGGAATTCATCTGAGTCATCTTTGTGGATTAGCAACATACTCGCGTGTTACTTCTTCCGTACTATGGTATTGCTGTTGATATTTGTGTTGCTTCTGGAAGCTGTGGTGTTCTGGAGAAATAATCTCAGTGTGACTTTGTGCGTATTATAAATTTTTTCCTTTGTTCAGTGTAGCTGACTTGCTGAAAAAAGGTATTAAAAAAAGACAACTGTTGCATCCTCTTCTTTTTGTCATCACAGGTGGCGACAGACAAGGTTGCAGGAAAGCTGAGCTCTACTCTCTCATGGGTGAAGAACACTGTATCGCACACCGTCAGTCAAATGGCCAGTCAGGTGGCAAGTCCATCTGCCTCATTACACACTACATCCTCCTCTACCACTCTGTCTACACCCGCGTTGTCACCATCCTCACCAACACAGCTGAGTCCAGACGACTTAGAGTTACTCGCTAAACTTGAGGAACAGAACAGGTGAATGGAAACTTTTTGGTCTTCAGACTATAGTAATGAGACTAAAACTGGTTTATTGCAGTTTCAGCACAGAGGCTATTAAAGGGGTGGGTAGGTAAAACTTCAGGGCACACCATTTCAGTTTCAAGGCCCCAAGGTTTAAGAACTTGTGTACTTATGCTGTGTTTTCACAAGTTGTTTCCTTTGAGACTTTCGTATAACCTCCTCACCTTCTTGGATCAAAACTATAATTTCTGTTAGCTTTTTTAAAATCTTAAAGATTTCTAAATTTCTTTTTCTCTATTTTTTTTTTCCATTTTTGCCCAAGTCCTGCTTTCTATTACATACCCCCCTATGTTTAGAGATAGAACAGTGTTCAGCCACATTTCTGCCGTTACACTAATGGGTGACAGACATATAATGTCTTAATTTCATAAAAAGTAAGTTCCTAATCAGTCTTTTCCCTTCATTCTGTTGTTTTTTTTCTGGTTTTTGTATAGCAAGCGACTGTTTTCCTTCACAGCCTGTCCATGAGTGTATGCTTATCTGCACCATCTACAGTTCTAGATCCAACTGAAACTTGGGTCGGTTGCTCTTGATGTGCACAGTGATTGCAAATTGGCAATCCCAATAAGAAATAATATTGGACCGTATGATTTCTTAGTGCTGAATTTCCAGAACCTGTACTTGTACTTTTGAGGCAGGACTTTTAAGTCATCTGGCCTCTTGCAAAATGTGAAACATACTTGTCAAATATGACTAATTATTAGTTCATGAGGAAGTGACTGTAAAGGAGAACTTGAGCTCCAAGTAAGTTTTAGACTTAGTGGACAGTGGCAGGGGTTTGGTACTTACTGAAGCTTGCTGTTGCTTGTGCTGTAGTGAAGTGCAGAGTTTGATCGTTTAGCTCAAACTGGCTTCTGTACCAGTGTCTGCTGGTGTGCTGCACTTTGCACTGAGGCAGTTGAGGTACTCGGCTGTGGGTTTTTTTCACTCTGTTGATTCAGTTATGCGGGTAGTAATTTTTAGTAGAGGAAAACCATGACTAGGAGGAGGAGGGGCTAGCACCATTGTGTCACACTGCATGTCTTCTGTTGTGTTCGTACTCTGCAGCCCAACAGCAATACAGTTTACAGGGAATTCGTTACATCTGTCTAATTCTTGACTGAGAATGGAAGGCAATTTCTAGAATCACGTCATCCTTTTCTTGTAATTTATGAGATTGTTTCTTCTTAGATGAATTATATATAATATTTGCTGTACAAATGAAAATTATCGTAAGATAAAAGTTCAATAGAGTGCTTTCAAGAAAGCTAATTTGCATTTAATCTGAGGTATTCCATGCTGTTCATGACTAACTGACTAACTTTTATTTGAAAAGCAGTAATACCTGTTCTTTGGACTGCTTATCTGTGTTGGAGTGTCATGTCTTTACAGCTAGAGTCATCTCATTAAGCCCTGCACTTAGACTGGCTTGCTTGTTGAAAGCAGAATGTGAGCTTCGGCTTGCCAGGCATTCTTTTTAAGCTTTCTTCATTTAGCAAATAAGCTAGCAAATCTTGTCTGGCTTTATTTAATTTTAGCCAGATCTGTTGTTCAATCCCACATTAGTCTTGTGTGTGAATTCTAATTAGAGGCTATCCTATCAAGTGTACCTTTTCTCAGAAGATACTATATGTCAATACAGAAATTTCACGTTCTTATGCACGGTAGTTTCAGGACAGTTTGAATCTGCATTTTAGCACAGTGGCACTTTGTTGACAAGGAATTTTACTCTGAAGGCAGGGAACTGTCCCTGTTTCTGCTTGCTGGAAAGAATTGCTGGTGATAGATATTTTTAAAGGTTTCCTTTTCATTGTTGGCCTTTATGTCAGTAAGGAGAGTATGAATTGATTAAACAACTACAAATGGAAAGAGCTCGGATTGTATCAAGCTGTGTTCTTGTAGCATTCTGTAACTCACTTACACTGAAACTGACCTCACAATAATGAGGTGGTGTGGTCCAGAGTCCTGGTGGAGCTCTTGGGCTTTAGTAAATCATTTATAAAGTTTTAGGTGAAAGAAAACAGTGACTAAAAGCAACAGAACTTGCTACTTACTGTAAAAAAGAACTTCTCATTTTCAAATCTAAGGACAATGAGTTTATCCAGGTAAGGTCAAATTACAGAAACTTAGCATAACTTCTGTAGAAAGCTGTGGAAACTGAAAGTGCCTAATTAGAACTTTATTTTTATAATTGTAATGCTTTTTCTGTGCTTGTTTTTCCACTGTGATTACTTTGAATTTGATCTTTAGACACTGACTTAGATTGGGAGGAACTGGACATTTTTGTTACAGATCAGTATAGGCCAGGTTTCTAAACATTAAAAGCGTTTGGTTTTTTTTTTTTTTCCTCCTCAAAACAAGATTTTCTGCAAGGCATTACTATTTAACTCTTTTCCAAACAAAATACTATGTCAGGGACTGTACTCGTTGTCTTCATGAATTAAATTACATTTTTCCTCTTAACTTCCATAATCACCAGTAGATGGAAAGCTGGGAACAGGGAAAGCTGGTATAAAGATCTCTACTGTAGCAGAGAGCTTAAAAATTGTAGGTGTGCTGAGACTTGTGTACAGTCTCGGGTACAATATAACTCAGGTTATAATTTATTAAATATCTAAAACCTAACCTGACCTTGTTGAAAAGCTGGAGGGGGTTAGCTTTTGTGCAGGTGCTTTGAGAAATGATGCAACCAGATCACTCTGATTTACAGATGTTGGAATTCTTGGAAGTTCAAGCACAGATGAAACTTTTGATATGGCAAAGCACTCATTTGAAAAACTCTGAACTCTTGCCCTTACCTGACATGGTCTTAAAAAAAAAAAAAAATCTCTCATTCATGGGGCTAAATATTACCTGAGGATAAACAAAGCCCACCTTTTTGCCCAGGATCCCCAGCTCCTTGCAAAATCTATGGCCATAGCAACCAGCTACCAGGGAAGTGTCTTCAGCAGCTTGTCTAGCACTTGGCACATCTTCATGTACACCTTCTTGCCTGTTAACCCCAGAAGTTCTCGAGTCTGAATTCCACACTTTAATTAGACATTCATTAGCTACACCACCCACGTTTGTTACCTAGTCTTCTTTAGGTCTTTTTCTCATGCATTTATAAAACACTGTGTTGATTTGTGAACAGTTGTGAGCAAATGGCAGGTGTTTTAAAATTGCTCCTTTTTTTTTTTTTTGTTGCTAGTAAAAATCAGAGTCCTCTTGTTGGTACATACACAAGTTTTGTTTTGAAGCATATCTTCCCTGTAGGGCTATTAATTTCCAGTTGATGGCTGTGTAAAAGAGTTGGACTTGAAATGGTTCTGTACTTTCTTTAATTTGATACTTTTATGAATTAAGGTCTAGTTCATGAGTCCACAAAACGTGTTAAAATCTCACTGAAGTGTTGTTGATGCATAATGTGATATTTTTATCCATTTCTTAAAATGCTGCAATGTGAGCTGTTTTACTTGAGATCTCAGGAAGAAACAGTAACATTGATCGGTTCTTCTTTTGGGATTTTGTACAAACGGATTTTGGAAAAAATGTTTCTCTGAACGTTTGGGTGCATTCTTTGTAAAGAGGTTGGAAGAACTGACTTCTGAAGAAGCAATTAATAGTGTCTTCCTGTGATTAGGAGAACTTGAATTTGTTTTCTGTGTGCTTTCTTTGTAGACTCTTGGAAACAGATAGCAAGTCCTTGCGATCAGTAAATGGGTCAAGAAGAAATAGTGGCTCTTCTCTTGTATCTAGTTCATCAGCTTCTAGCAATCTCAGCCATCTTGAAGAAGACTCTTGGATCCTGTGGGGGAGGATTGTGAATGAATGGGAAGATGTACGGAAAAAGAAAGAAAAACAAGTTAAGGTAGTGGTGGGACCCAACTTTTTATTTTGATATATTTGTAATGTGTTTTAAGTGATACTATTTTATTTTCCTACTATTACTTTCCTGTTGGTCTTTTTTCCTTTTTTTCTTTTTTTTTTTTTTTAATACATATACAGTAGATGATTCCAGTTGAATCTGTTCTGTCCCTATACCTTAGTGCTTTCTATGTAACTGTTACCAGACTTTGGTAACAATTTTTCCTATCAAATGTCTCATTAAGAACTGTGTCTTGAATACTAAAGCTTTTTGGTCCACCTCGGAGAGATTCCCATGAATATAGGAAAAATTTGCTTAAGTTTTCCAAAATGGAATTACTGGAAACCCACTTAAGGGCTTCTGATAGCTGGACACTGTGGTTATTTTCTGACTGAGCAGCTGTCTTTTTAAAGCATTCTTATTAGAAGAGCTGATAATTCTACTGTATGAGGCTGAGTTCAGTTTTTTGTGTATGGCAAGTGTGACCCTAGGAAGCAGAACAACACGTACTTTCTAAATTCCGAGCAGATGGGACAAACTTTGACCAGTGTGTGTCCAGTGTGGGTTAGTTGTGGGCATGCACAGAAATGGAATTTTATTACAATTTAAATTCAAACTAAAAAGCATCTACGGCATTTGAACTTACCCATGTTTCAGAGGCAGCAAGTACAGCAGCGTGGGATTTTTTTTGTTTGTAGGCAAGTCTGTTCTGCTTTGGTTCTTTACTGGCTCTAGTCTGTAGTTTTATGTGCAGAATACAAATGTCAAGGTCTTTTTAGCAGTTTGAAATGTGTGTGTATGAATAGGTTGTGGGAAGGCAGAACAATTGGCTAAAGTAAAGTATCTTTTATGTGAAGCAGTTGTGAAGAGAGAACATGACTTGCAAGAGGAAACAAGGGAAGAAAATGAATTCAAGACTCCCTGCTTGCATAGGGAAAACAGTTTCTGGAAAGGTGTTCCTAAAGGGCCATGAAAAGAAGGCCACATGAACCTGGCAAGAGAAAGGAGCAGTGAGATGGTAATAAGTAGATCTAGTTGGATAGAATTAAGTTGAACTGCCTGCACTTGGACATTTTAAGCTGTCACAAGTTATCACTTGTTTTTACATCTGGCGAAGTATAATTTGGGTAGTATTTGACTAACTTTCAGTAAATAATTAATTATATTTGTAGTGAGTGTTCCTTTGCTGGTTAAATAATTCTCAATATTTTTTGTTTGTTTTTGTTCTGTTTGTGGAAAGTCAGCCTAAACTGTGATATTCTGCATTTACGATGGAATACCAGAACATCAATACCTATTTCCTGATTGTGCCAGTAGGTATGACTTAAGCAGCATAGGTATCTCTGTCTTGGTTGTAAAAGCTGATCTTAACTAATTAGATAACTGCTAAGTTGTTGTGGCTTTTTTTTAAGTTTTAGACCTAGGTTTATATACCTTCCTGCATAGGTGACGTGTTCCATCCTTATGTCTCTCGATCCACTTCAGAACTTGCTTCCTTTAATGAAGGAATTCTGAAGGATAACTTAAGTCCTGCTTTTCAGTGTGGATAATACTGTGTGGAGTAGCATCATTTTAGTGCTGCTTAGTAGGTGTGTTTTCCTGCTGTTCCTTTAGGAATATTGGAGGGATCAACCCTGTTACTCTGTCAAGCAGGTGCATGGTACTGTAAAGCAGGAAGCCACTTGCTAATGCTTCGTTATTAGCAGCCCTTGAGGCTTTCTTTGACTGATCTACAGTCTGATAGTGTGTTGTTGACAAATGATACCTAGAGACAGACGTGGAAAGCTGATGTGTTAGGGTTGTCGTCTTGGAGCTGGAAACCTTTTGGGAAATAACACGGAGTGTTAAAGTTGTGTCACAAGCAGGACAGCTAGTTGGAGTGTCATTACCAGGATGGTTCTGAAGAACGCTGGAAATCTTAGACATCTTAGAAAATTGAAGTCAGCGATGCAAGTCTCCTGCAGTAGAGTTCAAGTTTAACAAAACCAAACTTGAAAGCAGGAGCCTCTTTAAAAGTTATCCCTGTTGCATTACTTAATGTTTGGAGAAGTATTGGAGCAAACTGAAAATAATTGGAACAAATAGGAAAAAGAGGAAGCTTTGCAGAATATATTACTCTGGCTTCAGAATAAATACTAGCAAAAGAAACTATTCTTTAGGAGACAGAGTACCTGATAACAGTTCTTAAGGTAAAAAAAAAAAAATAAAATCAAAGGAACCCTCTTGTCTTGAAGAGACAATCTTCTAGGTCAGCTGCAGAAAGTACCACTTAAGTCTGTAAAATTCCTGACTCATACTTTTTTCTCTCAGTTTTCAAATCAAGCAATAAGACTACTTTCTGCTTGTGCTTTCTGAAAACAGAACTATCAGCTTCTTAGATCTATGGATCTGAGAAGGTTTGAATTTTATAATACCTAGCTGATTTTTTTTCTAACGGAGGGTAAATTTAGTTAATTCAGTAGTTGTAAGCTTAATGTTTTTTTGGTCCAGTGTCTGAAACTACATTTGAATACTTTCTTAAAAGAGAACTTGAAAATACTGGCACACCAGAGAAATTAGACACAGCTTGTTGAGTTTGTCAAATGACTTATGATAGTAGTACTGTGCTGTGTGGGTTGTTATTTTTGTTGTTGTTGTTGCAGTTGGTTGTGCTAGTTAGTTCTATTTTTTATCATTTACCTCTCTTGGAAAGGATTTTTTATTGTCGATTTCTTATATCTCAATGACTAGAAATATAATTAAGGGTGTTATCTTCAACTATCTTTTGTGAAATATAAAAATAATAGTATTAAGTTCTGGCTAATAGGAGTTCTTGTTCAAAATTACTTGAATATTTAGTTTTTCAAGTAGCTTACTGTGAATAGGGGACTACTTTCATTAGCTAATTTAATCAGTAAAACTGATTCAGCCTTTCCTTAGTTTTGTTAGCTAACAATCTCACACTAAAATTGATCTTTACACATTATAAACTGTGTGATTGGTTATGACATGATGTAAACATTTCCTGAAGTTGTGAAGAACTTAATTTGTTGGAGTGTTTTGTTCCTTAGGCTGATGTTTATATTTTCAGGAAATGTAAATGAATTTGTGTGGGTTTTTTTTCTTTTCCCTGTGTGTGTGCTCTAGGAGCTCGTTCGAAAAGGGATACCTCATCATTTCAGAGCAATCGTGTGGCAACTTTTATGCAGTGCTCAAAGCATGCCAATTAAGGATCAGTATTCAGAGTTTTTGAAAATGACGTCTCCTTGTGAGAAATTAATAAGAAGGGACATTGCTAGGACATACCCTGAACATGATTTTTTTAAAGAAAAAGACAGCCTTGGACAGGAGGTCTTGTTCAATGTAATGAAGGTAAGTCAGTATTTCAGCCCTTGAAAACACAAGAATGCGCATAAAAGTTTAGAAAATGATTTGCCTTGTGCATAGTAAGCTAAGATCAGGTTCATGTGATTAAGTCTTTTTAAACTTAACTCTACTTGACACTGGAACACTTTAGTAAATTGCATTCCAGTTTCAATGTTTGCTTTCAAATATGGTATTCCTGTAGCTGATGGGTTTACTCTTAAGTTTTTCAATTCTCATGTGAAGTTTACATTAAAGCAAAGTCACATGCTAACTGCTGATAGTACAATGGAATCAAGTGTGCAGTGAAGTAAACAGTGTTGACCAAGACAAAAGTATTGTAAATCAGAACTAGCATTCAGCTTTCAAGTGTTTCTCAACCTGCAAGTGGTAGCACCAAGTAGAAGGTACAACTAAATGTGCAGTTGTTACTGTGCAGAAGCATAAAATGAGAAGGCCACCAAAAATAAAGTTTGCATTAAAAATTAAATCTGTCTTCATCGTACTAGAGCTTAAATTTGAAGGATGGATTCCTCCATACAGCATAGTTTCAACAGCAAAGTTGGCAGGTTTCCAAATCAGAGCAGCTTTTGTAACGGAAATGAAGATGCAATATCTATGGAGATCACCACTCTTCCTCTACCTGTAAATCAAACTGTGGCACATAATTTGTCTTAAAAGAACTGCTGTTTCTTTGTCTGGTCTGTCTCCTATGAAAGCAGTAACGTTGTGCAGTTTATATGCCATCTGTCTGTGTTATCTTTTGGCAAATTCCTGTAGATGAAAACTGCATGTGGGGTTTTTTTTTTTTTTTTAGCCATGCCTTAGTTTTAACTTTGTAGGTCATCAGAGAGCAGAGTTCGTATCACCTAGTAGCATCAGGTAGTAACTAGAGTATCTGAATAAAACTTCCAAATAGAATATTTGTCCTCGCTGGATTTGGGAGAGGAAGAGTAAATTATTAGCAAAATAACAGCATGAGCTATGATTACTTCTAATTGTTAATGAGGCTTTAATTGTTCAGAGTCTTAAAACTTTATTTCCTAGGCTTATTCTTTGGTGGATCGTGAGGTTGGATACTGTCAAGGAAGTGCTTTTATAGTTGGATTACTACTTATGCAGGTAAGCATGATACTAAAAATGTGTGAACCTTTAAAGGCTTTAAAGCCTGCTAGAATGCTAATATATCATGGTGGTTTATTGGGAATTCTTACAGTAATTTTCCTCCATAATTTTGTTACAATGGAATTGCCAAGGGCAGCTGTTTACTCTGCAGATCAAACGAGACTTGTTCTCTATGGGTCTATTTGCCAAAAAGATGATACATTTATTTCTCAGAGCTAAGGTGGGATTGCAGATTTGCCATATACTTTCTTGAATCTTTTTTTCAACTGTTATCGAAGTTCTCACTTCAGTTCTGTTACACTGAATCTCCTCACAATTCAAATAGAACCTCACAGTTGGCAGAGTAATCTTAAAGCTGCCTTTGTATTGCTGCCTTTTGTTTTATGAAAAAGTAGGGTCTGTTATAAGAAATTTGTAGACCTCCATTTTGGTTTAGAAATTACTTAATAAAATTCAATGTATACAAAATTTGTTACAGTAATTGGTTATAAATCCCTGGGAAAAACAAACAAAAAACCCCCCAAAAAACAGAAGAGAGAAAAAAGCCCAAACAAAACCAAACAAATGAACAACCAAACCCCCTGCCCA
>JAAGNO010025807.1:24896-65464 GCA_033439905.1 Ceryle rudis
CTGCATCATTTTGCTTTTCTGACATAAATAGGCTTTGGCTGCTTTTTGTTTTGTTTTGACTTTTTTTTTTATTTCCCTGCATGGTGTTTGATTTGGTTTTGCTTCCTCGTGTCATGTTTTTAGCCAGTTGCATGAGAAAAGTCAGAGAAATGATGGGCAAGTGCAGTATATAAAGCTTAGCAGAGGCAGCAAGGTACAGCCTTCCTTCTTCCTGTCCATTGCTAATCATTTTGCCTTTCAGTATCAGTTCTGAAGGTATCATTTCTTCAGAAAAAAAATCAGCAACGTGCACCTGGGAGCACAAAAGTGTTCCAGGCTTTTTCAGGCACTTTGTATTGCTGTAACAGGCAGCAGGGCAGTTAGCAGCATTGGCACCTGCTGTAATGGCATCTGAACTCAGAAGATTTGCAGGACTCAAATGACAGCTCTCTGAAGAACAGGACAGAATAGAATCATTGGAAGGACAACTGTAACTTTAGATTTTTAGTATTTCAGCTTCTTGCAAAATCTTCCATTCTTTCCCCTGTGTCCCCCGCCCCCCCAAACAAATAAAAATCAAGTACCTCAATAAAAACCAAAGAAACAAGAAAAAAAACCCCGAACCAACCAACCACAGGAAAAAAAAAAAACCCTGAACCAAATCAAACCAAAGCCCCAACCAAACCCAACAAGCCAAAGCTGTCTGTTGCTAGACCCTGCTTTGGAACCTTTATATAAACCATTTTTGACATGCTCTCTTCTGCTAAGAAGCTCTGCTCTTTTAGGAAGGTGGAAAACCAAGCACATGGAGTCTGCCTCTAAGCCTGGCAGAATTCAGCATTACTGAACTGATACCCGGGGCTCTCTTCTTAGGGATACAGATCTCTTCTCTCTGAATGCTGACTACTAAAAGTTGCAGGAAATGCACTGGTAAAATAAACAATTCAGTACAATTCTTTCTTACTTCTGGGGCATCTGAGGTAAATAGTTCTCAGTACAACCTTACAGATTAAAAAAAATGATATATAATTTAGCACAAATTATTTGGAGGAAAATGAAGGAAACTTTGTAGCTATCTCAGTAGCCTGTCCTAGTGCAGGGAATGCTCCTTCACATCCCTTAACCATGAAGACTGTGGCCAGCTCTGTTTATGAAGAGAAGCCTGTCAAATCTAATGTGTGGTTAAACCCTGTGGTTTACCTGCAGTTGCTGCTTTCATCTCATGCAACACAGGTGTTGTACAACACAAGACTTCTCATCTCTACTGTATTCAGCTGTCTAAACTTATTTCTTGAGTTAGTACATCATATAAAAGGATGTTAACAAAGATTACTATTTTTTTGTATTTGTATTGATTTTCATAGATGTGAAGAGGTAAAAATGTTGTTAGATTGCTTGGCTTTTATCAGGCTTCCCATTCACGACTTGAAAACTCACTTCTGAACTGTTTACCTTCCAGAGGTTGCGGACTGAAAACAGACTCCTAAAACAGCGCATTGAAACACTAGAAAAAGTAAGTATGCTGGTGATAAGATTTAATCTGTGTTTATCCATAAATTGATGGCAATCTTCTTGTATGAAGGGGGAATCTCAGAGTTACAGTTTACTGTTTTTCCTGCTAATCTATGTTTTTTAACAGTGCTTAGCCAAACAGTAGGGTGATAAAGTAGTTAGGGTCAGTGCTTGTAAGTGTTAAGGTTGTTATGTCTGACTTTTAGTGAATATGAAATCAAACATCTTGACATATTCAGCTTTTGTTGTACTGTTTCCTTCCTGAATTAGAAGCATCTGCTCAAAGTCCAGAAGCCTGCATGAAATAGTGGACTGCTTGGGTGGAAAAGAGATTATTGTGAGAGAATCCTCAGTTTTGAAAATCTGAAGTTGCTGGGTGTTTTTATGTAGGAGCAAAATGACAGAGCTATCAATGACCAGAGAGAGATGGAGATGAAAGCAGATTACTGCTGTATTTGCTAGCGATGAAGCAGAGGGGTGTTGTTGCAGCATTCATAGTACAGGAAATCTGCTGCCATTAATTTACATAGTTTTGAATTTTTGTAGCAATTTTTGGGTACGTGGATGTGAGGATATCTTTTAAGACTTATTTCTCACAGATTTAGTTTGGAATAGAGTTTTGATAGGCTTCTTTGTAAGTGGATTTAAGCTCAGAGGTATGCACGTTAACTGTTGTCAATACATTGCCAACACGTAGGCATTGCTCTCCAATGGCCTCTCCTATATTCTGGTCTCATGCTTCCTGTGACAGACTGCATCTGAGCTGGTCTGCTCTAGAATGAGAACATTCTTGTCCATTTTAACCACCAGCAACTATCTTTCAACCAATAAAATGGATTGCTCTTGTGGGTTGCAAACAGTTGTTCGTGTTTCACAGGGAAAGAAAATGGTAAAGATTCAATTTAGTGACGTAATTAAAAGACGTCACACTGCAGATGTTAAATCCATTAAAGTTTCTTTGAAAAACAGTCCCATCTATCTGAAATTCTAATTAATTTATTTCTGAATTTAATTTGGAAAAATGCACATAATGAGGCTATATTGTGAAAGTTGCAACCAGAACCCAAAACTGTATGAATACCTTGTTTCTAATGTTGAGGTGCTGATAAAATTAACTGAAGAAAGGCAGACTCTTTTAAACGAGCTTGAAGCTGTAGTGGATTAATTCAATTCTCTTAGCAATTTTTTAGTAGTAAATATCCATGTTTTATACTTAACTTGCAGAGGTTTGAAATCGGACTTCCTAATAAATAAAAAAAAGTCTATGATGAACTGCCAGATGCCAGTGCTTTTGCAAATTCTGTACTTAAAATTCCAGAATTCACTTTCAGAGTATCCTACTCTGATTTGGAATTAGAACATTTCAAAATAGGAAAGTATTAGCTATTAATAAGAATTTCTGAAGATAATTATCTCACAGCATCTGGAAAAAACCAATCAGTGTGAACAAACATTCAAGTTCTTCTGTTGGAATCTTAAAGTGTTTTTTTTCCCCTCATCTTAACCTATATGATTTAGTTGTGATTTCCCTAGTGAACCTTAAGGTCAAACGTCTTGCCTTAACTACTTAATAGTAGCTCTTATCAACCAGTTTGAACTCTATTTTTTTTTTTTTTCTTAATAAAAGTCCTGAGGACAAAGATTGCCTGCAAATAGATGTGTTCTCTGTTGCAGAATCTGTAAAAACTGAGTCCTTTCAAGGGTGATAGTAGAAATTAAATGTGCAACTGGGGGGGGGGAAAGTAGTGCTTGTCAGTGTGAATAAATGAAAATTATTTGCAAAACTTTGGCATGGAAAGAGAATCAATGAACTGCTTAATTAAGTTGCTGCAAGAGCTCAGTAAAATAAAATATTAGCCGTCAGAGTTGAAATTTTCTACTTATCTGACAGTTTTCACCATTTAACTTTGCTGCTTCATCTGTTTGGAAGCTTTAGTTCTGCATGAATGCCTCAGTGCTTAGTGGAGTTTCCTCTGTGCTCAAATTACACCTTCCTTTCTTCTTGTGGCCAGACCATAGATGACATCTTGCATCTATCTACTAGATAGTACCAGATAATGTATCGGTTACTTTTTGTTAATTGGGGAAGCAAGCCATTCAACCAAAAATACCCAATCTCCTCTAGGTGCGTGTTAAGTGTTGTGGAAATCTGGCTTTGAGACCTTCTTGTATAAAAAACATACTGTTAAATGTGTTGCAGAAAAGGCTGCTTCCTGGGGCTGTCAGGCTGAGTTGGCTTAATTTATCTGAAGAGCTGTTAATTCTGCAAAAAGAGTTTGTACAGAAAATGGGTAGAATTTGGGCATTTTCTTTCTCTTGCCTCTTGTCTCTGTTGTCCCTATTACCCCTTCATTGTTCGGTTTTTTTTTTTTCTTTTCCTTATTCCTATCTGAATTTTTCCTTTGTAGGAAAGTGCTTCCTTGGCAGATAGATTGATACAGGTATAGTCTCTTAGTCTTTTACTGTATGACTCTTTCTGCTCTCAGAAAACTTCAAACTGCTTTAATGCATGCATATTTGCATGCTGTACTCTATCTCTGCTTTGCTGATTTGGAATAAATATAGAGCTAATCTCTTGCTAGAAACTTGTTTAATTTTGTTTACTAAAAATGTATAAACCCAATACGTGCACGTTATAATATTTTTTTCTAACCTAATGTAATTTTTTGATACAATTTCCTATGACAAGTGGATCCTATGACACTATTAACGCTGAAATTGAATACTGCAAACTTAAATCTGTGCATGTACAACAGTAATACTGCATGATAGGAATTTTATTGACTGCAAGTATGCAATTGTGCTTGCTAAACGGATGCAGAACTTTGTAATACAGTACTAAAGTAGCTGTTTAGTACTACCTTGTCCTAAAATTTCTACCAATTGTACTGTATGCTGTTTGCAAAACCAATCTGATGAAATAAGCAGCCAAGCACCACAAAGGCAGTCTTTCTTGGATTTGTCCTCAACTGCTTAAAAAAAATAAATTATGTCCTAAGGGACAAGTGACAAGGGCCCAGGAGGCTGAGGAAAACTACCTCATTAAACGGGAGCTGGCCACCATCAAACAGCAGAGTGATGAGGCCATTACTAAACTGGAGCAAGCTGAGAATACCATCAGGGAGCTCCAACAGCAACAGCAATGGGTAAGGACCCTGGCAGCACATCATCTCATCTTTTTCACTCACTTGTGTTTATTTTTTCTCATCATGACATGGTCTCTGTGCTGTCACTGTAAATGCTTGTTCATTGTGATTTGCATTCTTAAATTTACACAAATTGGACTAAGTGATATTTTGGTCTGTTCTTACTGATGGATGAGTTTCACACCCCTGGATAGATGTAAGTTATTACTTTCAAAACAGAACAAAAAAACCCCTCAACAAAACAACAAACAGCCAGAACAAACACACCGAGCCAAAAACTCAACAACAAGAAACAAACCAAAACCAAAGCAACCCCAAAACCCCCAACAACCAAAGAAATACTAACAAAAAACCACACACAAGTCTTTGGTAGCTCCTAATGCTAAGAATCTAGCCATTGCAAATTGTATCACAGTGAATACTCAATTTTGAGAGTTGATTCATAATACCTTTACATAGCTTCTCATTTAAGTCAGTCTCTTCCATGTTAACATTTCTTCTGCGTACATATATATATTTTTTTTTTCCCTAGCATGCTTAAATTTGCTGCTTGCAAAAACAGCAGAGTATTATCCCTGAGTTTGGAACTACAGGGCTTTACTAAAGGATCTGGGTTTATGGGCAGCTACAGCAGGAAAATAACTTTTAATAGCTGTATGTAGTATTGTGCTTGTAAGTTGTTTATGTTTTAGGTAGTACAATGTGCAGGACCTCAGACTGAATTTACTTTCTTTAAGCCACTTAGAATGCTCAGTATGCTCTCTTGAGAGAGGGACAGAAGCAGCTTCAGCAGTCTCAACTGTGCACTAGCAGTGCACGTACTGTGCTCGTGTTATTTTAAGGAAGTGGTATCTAAGTACTTGTCTGAAGGCCTGGGCCTTTCAGGTGTACGAAATACAACTTTTTACAGCTGCAGCATACTGCAGCTGCTTACCAGATCCCTTCCAGGCAATACTGCAGTCTGTTCTACACATCTTCCACCAAAGCTCTAGAAATACTTCCTGGAAGGTGGAGATCTACTTTTAGACTGAAAAGAAATCTAATTAAATGCAACAGTCTAGAAAAAGTTTATTAAGTCTCTTTAATGCATTTCAGTGTAGAAAAGGTACATCTTTTAGAATAGTTGCAAGGAGTTATTAATGAGCTCTTACTCTGTAATGTATAATGCTGTTTTTTTACTTCAGCAATTTCTTTAGGGGGAAAAAACCCGCCTAAATTATGAATAGGTTGATGGGGAGGTTGTAGTCATGCTTTGCAAAATTTTAGATATGCTTCAATCTTTCAAGTGAAGTAAAATGAGAACTGTTTATAGACTTGGGTAGCCAGCTGTTTGCTATCTGAATCCAATAGTACACATGCTTTTGGAATGTATTTTTGGAGCATCCATGTCACCTATAGTCAAAATTTATTAAGAGACTAAAAGGGGCTCTATTTACCTGTTAGTTAATTGATGGGTTATATGAATTTTAAAGCTAATGCTTTTAATTGTGCCAGGGACCTTATTAAGTAGCAATGATGAGGAAGCCTGGCAGGTTGTCTAGGCATGGGAACTGGTCCTGAGCAAAACTGTAGATAACTGGATTGCAGAATTGGCTGGATTGGAGCTTTGAGGGCTGAAGATTGGACAAGTACTGTAGGAGTGGAGAGTAAGTAAAATGTGAGAATGGGCAGTTAAATTAAGATCCACACTTCCTACCCTGAATGCTTGCAGCCTTGTTTTCCTCCACTTAAATGTGAACATGACTGTAGGAAATAGTCTGAATTCATGTGGAACTGAAGCTTATAGATTAACTGTGTCTTATAGAGGGATTTGTGCATAGCAGCTAACTTTGAAGTGTAAGAAATAGTATTGTGATTTTGAGGACCCTCTGAATTAACCCTGACAATGTAGTGCAAGTGTTAAAATGATTTCAGTTATTAGTTCCCTAGATTCTGCCTCATCAGTAAGAGTTGTGATTGAACAGTCTTTTAACTTCGTTTCCAAGTGTCAAAATGAGAGCAACATATGTGAACATCTGCGGGTGCTGAGGGCACCACAAAGTGGAAAGCCATTAATTTCTTTTGAATTTTGGCATTTCACTTTAGAGTACACTGATACATCTTTTTGCCACATCCTAGTGCTAGTAGCTTTACTCTTGGCAATACTCCTCTTCTGTATTGTTTTAGGAATATTTTCCTTAATCTTTTTTTTTTTTTTTTTTTACCTCCAGTGGTTTCAGGGTTTTTTGATTAGAAAAACAATTGCACAGTGAACTTATAAATGGCAGTGTAGTTTCTCTACTTATTTAAAGGTACAGCATCTATCTTACAAATTTGGTAGTCTACATCTTTTCCAATCTTGACTTGTTTCAGTGTGATAGAAACTGTAAAGTTCAGGTATGAATTTCTCAATAGGAATGTATAAGAACTGCTTAAGGATACTTGCAGCTGCCTCTTTTGAACCACACTATGGGATTCTTTAAAACAAGCAAACAAAACAAACTAAAACACAACCCACTTTTTTACTTGTAAATCATGAGGCAGGAGAAGTAAGAGTAGGGACTTCCATTCTGTTAGTAGCAAAACTATCTAAACTCTAGTATTCCTAAGAAGGCTAACACATGCTTTGTAAAAAGGTTACGTGTTTGTATTTCAATATTATCTAGGGTTTATCCTATCTGTTCTGTGAGATATGACAGCAAAAGTGGGATGTCTTAAAGGTAAGTATTGAAAGGGCTCACGGAATGTGTGTGGGTATAAAGGAATTCTCCAGTGCAGCACTTCAGCTGCATACAGATATGGGTAGAGGAGCATTCTTTAAACTTAAGTTCAACACCAGGAGCCCAAATGACATGCAAATTTAGTTTTTCCTCTGCTTAAGTATTTATAGAGAGCTTTTGGTTGAACCAGAATGACTTTATTATCAAGTGTTGTTGAGTGTGCTTAGAGAGGCTCTTCTCACCATTGTTTCCCCGTGGAAGGAAGGGAAGTTCTGCTACAGTACTTCTCCGAGATGACCTGAGAACAGTACTGATGTTCATATAATAGATGTTTAACCAAATGTATTCTACGTGTTTCTGAATATATTCAGGGTCATTTGGAAGGGGAAAAGGAAGCAGAAAGCAGTAAGATTTGAAATGGAGACTTAATTTTACTTTGAATGTGAACTTCTACATCTTAGTAGAGAGCAGCTCTGTCAGGGTGATGTTTTTAAAAACAGTGTATAACCTGGACTATTTTTTTATATTGATAACTAGGAACAAATAATTGTAAAGCCGACAATATTCTGAAGTGCTCCTGGAGTTCAGTGCTTCAGCTACCTAAACATTTGCCTGAATGGTTTTGAAGAGAATGGCACTAATCTGTCTTTGGCATGTCTAATTTTTAAATACAGAAACTTGCTAAAGGATTCTAGATATGGTGAGTAACCAAAAGATTAAGAGGAAGGCAGTTTCTTCCTCATGCTGCTAGTAAATTCGGAACTGCATAGAGGAAGTTGTGCCTGACTTCAGCAGCCTACAGAAAGCTTTCTTTTGAGGCATGCTAAGAGCATTGGTATTCAAGGAATCAGGGTAATCAGCCTGTTCTAGCTTACTCCTGATAATTATGTGCTGAAGTTCTGGGTTTTTTTTCCTCTGTTCTTTTCTTCCTGTTGTTTCTAAATGAAAAGGTAGCTTCTGCTGGATGTATAAAACCAAATAATCTAGTGATTTCTGTTAGTTAAATACACCTCCAGAAAAAACAAATCTGTCTTAGTGATACTCTAATTTTCCATGATTACTCAGTTTATCAGTTGGAATGCTCAAAAATGGAATCGGAGACATGAGAGGGAGTTCAAGCTAAAATAACTTCACACATTTTTAAATAAGCTGTTTAAGCGTATATGTGAAGATAGACTTTGTCTGAACATTCACATGGAAGTATATTCATTTTGCAAAGTAATTTATGGCTATATATTTGGTTATTCTTGCAGCAGCTCTATAAAACAGTTTCTTTTCAGGAACTCATGCTAAAATGACTGATAATAATTAAGACCATTGTAATTGATATAGGGAATATATGCTTGTAAATGAGTGCTACAACCTTATGGAAGGCTTCACTTTATTTTACAATATACTTTTTATATTATGTTCTGATTTGCAATCAAAATGCAGAAGATAAAAATACCGTATTCACTAAAGTAGTATAGTTAGTGCTTAAATGTATAAACAAAGTTATCTGGGCAGTTGCTGAACCATTCTTTAGTTGCCCTTCAGTATAGAATACTGGAAAAGCATTCTGTAATTACATGTAGTAATCTGTCCTAATAATATTAGGAAAGGTTCTGTCAGTCTGAGATACTATTTCTGAGATTTTTTTTTTTTTTTTAAGAAAAGTTGGGGGAGAAATATAACTAATTGTGTGAAGCCAGGGAAGGACTTGCTTCCTTCAGAAGTAAATGCCTGTAGAACTAAATTTTTAGTGCTTTATATTGCAGGCATCCTTTCAACACAACAAAGAAAAATAGCATTACTGTGGTTAAAATGTTTGTCTGTTGCCTGGAAATCTGGATTCACATTGTGGCTTTTGTCACAAATTCTAAGACTTAAGGCAAATATATAAAAGCAGGTGTTTTGCTAAAGAAGTCAGTCTTAAAGTAGCTTTCAAACATTGTTTAGACTACAACCTTTATATACTACATTATTAAAATGGTGTGGGTGTTTTTGTTTTCTTTTTAAGAAGAAAAAAATCACAGCTTTGAACTTGTGAATATTGTTTTGAATATTCTGTTTTGATGTTGGCCAGGATATGTACTCCTAACATATTCCTTAGGCAGGTGAAATCCAAAGACAAATTTAAAGAAGGTATGACTTGTGCCTGAAAATGGATAAATAACTTTTGCACTCTCTGTTACTTATTATTTGACAAACTTCAGTTAGATTTTTTGTAGACTAAAACTATTTAGACTACACTTACTTATTGTTACAAAATCAGTATGTATTCAGCTCTTCAAAACTGTTGTTTTCTCTTAATTTTCCTAGAAAGCCCAAGAGGGGCTTCCTTCCTGAGGAAAGCACGCTGCCTTCACTCTTGTTCCATATATATCATAAGCAGAACCTGGAACAAGAAATGTAGAGTCTGCTTTAAGTTGATGTGTGTATCATCTGATGAACTTGTACGAACAGCCGGGGAATATGAGAGAGCTATTGCCTGTTCTCTGCATCTGCATGTTACATGTGCTGTTCATGCTCCCATACCATGTGAGGCAATTGTAGAAATGCATCAGCATTGACCACTCATCCTCCTTGCCTTACACTCAAATCAGGGCTACCTCCACAGCTTGCTGAGGCAAAGAATATGTGCGAGTTGAAAAAACCCATGAATTAAGTTAGTGTTTTATAAGGGAAAATTAATATGAAAATGTCAGCATTTTTGTACGGTGTGTTCCGTGTGTTCAACTGCACGGTTAAGTAGGATGAGAGCCTATATGGGTAGTCTTAGTGAGACAACTGCTGCATGAGCTGTGTTTCTCTTAATGCTTTGTATATATCTCCCCTATTATAGCTCCCTGTAGACATATATATATAAGAAATAAATGGTAACACTAAGGTTAGTGTAGAGTTTGAATTTTGCGTTGTACTGCAAGTCATGATGAAAGGCTTAGTTGACATGCAGAAGTACAATAATAAAGGAAAAAACATTTCCTTGGCTGTGTTGTAAATCCTTTGGCTAGTGCTTTAAAGGTCAAGAAATGTCATACACAAACAGAAGCATATGGAACTGAAGACTTTCCTGTTGGCAGCTGTTTTTAGACACAGAAATCAATGTTGTTTGATGCAAACAAAGTAAGAAATAGTTGTATCTTTAGAGTAATGACCACTGCATCTTTAATTGCATAAAACTTCATCTATGAATCCAAGTATAGTATTTATTCTTCACAATGTAGTTAATGGCACCAAAGATGAATTAAATTATTTCCCTTTAAATTTAATTTTCAAGGCAGCTATGAACGCACAGTAACTAGGCAACTACACTTGGGGATTTTGGCACCCATTGTTTTTTCCCTAAACCAGAAGTTTAAATGCTGATTTAGGATGGCATGGCCTGTCAGGCAAGTCTGACTATCTCTGGTGGATCTCAAGTAAAGTGACCTAAGAAAGAAATAAAATTTATTTTCTAACTATTGACTGTAGGAAAAAGTGGGGCTTTTGAATACAAATGCTTAGTATGACTTAGTTGGATGTATATGTTGAAAGATGTAGTTTCGTGAAATTGTGCTTTAGCAAGTGAAAGAATAGGTCTGACATTTAATTCTAGCTAATTGACAGTCAAAAGAAATAAGCTGAATTAACTTGTTCAGAACTGTGCTATTTTATTATGGCGAGAACATGTTTGGATGTGTAAAGCTGACTGGGGATAGTCTTGGAATAAGTCATGTATGGGAAGACCCAAATTTCTTTGTAGCTTGAGCCTATGCTGTCGATCTAGAAGGGGCTGAATGGCTATTTGTGCCTGAACTTTTCTCATAAATTCACAGGGCTTGACCTAGAAGAGAATCTCAGAAGGATTATCTATAGTGTGAGCAAACAAGAGCTAAGTGTTGTAGTGGAAGACTGGCAAACCGAGGTGATTTGTTCATTGAAGCATACATGGTGTTATTTTAAATCCAAGGTTATGGAGGACTTCTGTTGAATCAAAGTATAAACGAGTAGGCATCAGGACAGATACTGGTATTAACCTTGTAATTAGCTGGGCTTTCTTTCCTAAGTATCTTTTCTGCATATCCCAAAATAATCACAAAGCCTTTGAGTATTTTTGTAGTTTGGGTAATAATGAGACGAAAGTGGGAGTTGTTGCTCGTCAGTACTAACAGGGGTCTCAGTTTGGTCTTGCACATCTGGCTGTGTGGAGGTGCAGCTGTTCTGAGAGGCACAGCACTGGGGTTCTTATTGTTAGCAGTCTGGATGGACATGTTGATAGACTTGTATAAAGTAAGAACTTGATCTAAAGCTATTACTCTTCATGTTAAACATTTGAATATATTTTCTCACTCTAAATCTGGCATATAAACCCCCTTTCAAACCATCTGTGCTTCATACTAAACGTATTTCTGCAAACTTTGTAGCATAAATGCAGTTCACGATACAGTGAAGACTTTGTGCTACAGCTGGAAAAAGAGCTGGTCCAAGCCAGGCTGAGCGAAGCAGAATCCCATTGTGCCCTGAAGGAGATGCAAGATAAAGTTCTAGAGATGGAAAAGGTAAATCAAACCAGGACCCTCTGTATAAAATAGCACTAGAAACAGAATACAGGTCCCTGTAATTCTTTGCTTAACTATGTTCTAGTATCTTCTCTTCTGTGTTTTCATGATTTCAAGATACTTTTCAAACCTGAAGTTAGTATATCAAAAAACCAAGTATCTGTTTGCACCGGGGAAGGTTTATGAAAAACAGGTCACTTTTCTCCTGCTACTGAAGCCTGCTAGAGTGGAAAACTTGGATTCTGGTGGAGTCTTTACAGTAAACATCGTTTCAAAATCATATCCTAAAAAAAGAGCAGCAGGATTAGGGTTGAGCATTGAGGTGATGTAAAACTAAATAGTTTGGGAGGGAAAGAGGAAAGAGTTCAACATCACCATTCCCAGGTCTTGACTTCTTGAGTGTCTCCCACTTTGCCCCATTATGGGCAGGGAAAGAATACCTCTGGTGTTCAGTACCAAAATCTCTACTGTTTTTTTGGGTGCCATCCCAGCTTGTAACTTACGGATGCTGGAGTTTGAGTTGTACTTAAACCAACTGTCAAACATACACATTTATTTGAAGAACTACTAAAATGCAAAATAAAATAGGAAAAAAAGGGAAGAGAAACCCCCCTCCATTTGACCTAGCATAAAGTATGCTTTAGAGATCCTGTTATATTGGCTTTGGAAATTGTTGCCTCATGGCGATTTTTGAAGAGCTGTATACTTAGGAATGTGGCCAGAACTAACTAGCTAATTAGGTTAACCCACTGGAGTCAAGATTATACTTTTTTCATTATGTGAGGGGCTTGAAGGGAGTCTGACAGGCTGGTAGTGTGGTAGTTTTTACTGTACTGAACATTGCTAAGAATTCATGTTCTAAGGTATTTTTCAAAGTTCAAAAAAGAGTCCACTTCTTTACTTAACCTTCATCAGCGTGAAGGTATCATACACGGCAAACTTAAATGTGGAGAAAAATTGCAGCAGTGGGGGAAATCCCAGTGTACCAGACGAACTCGGATGCACAGTAGTATTTCAGTCTGTTGTAATGAACTTGGGCACATGAGGAAGTGACTGAAGTTAACTCCTCAAATTTCTACAAAAGCAGCTTTTCACTGCTCTTAGGGATATGCCATGTAATCTGGGAAAGCTCTGCTCAGTAACCCTGGACTTACATGGCTATACTGATAGTGATGTAAACATTCAGAAACACACCCCATCACTTCTTATACTTGCCAGTCCTCAGATCCCATGATGTTGAAACATGGAGGTGCTAATAAATGGCTGTTGTGCTGTGTTAACGTTAGTAACGTACTTCACCCTCAACTCTCAAAACCCGGGAGCTGCCTCAGTGTTACATATATACAAAAATACTTGATTTTGCTGAAAATTACTACTGAGAAATACAGTAGAAAGTGATGAAGCACAGTTCAACTAAGTATTTTGTGACCAATGATTTGGTGTAGGAATATTGTAGTTAGGCTAACTGTGTCCTTATTCTTCCCCTCTGTTTTTTTCCCCAGATTTCCATTAAGTTTTCATCACTGTTCTGCTTTCCGCAGGTCACTCCTGCCATGTGTTATTCTGTTTTCTGTTTACGTCTCTCTAGTCTTTTTGATTTTTCCTCATGTGTTTTCATAAACATTCATGAACTTTCATCTGCAAGACCTTTTCTTGACTGTTGTTTATAAATATTAATGGATGGTTCCTTTTGTCAAAGTATCTTTTCTCCTTTTCAAAGGCAAGTTACCTACAAAAAATAAATTTCCATTTATTATTTTTCTTTTAAGTCTCAATAAAAGTTACAACTTTAAAAGTATTTTTTCATTTGCTTTAAATAAAATACCAATTAGCTCAATCTTTCAGCTTTTTCTCCATGTTGTTGATGCCTGCAAAATAGTGTAAATAATGCTTCGTTATGGATGCTATCTGGGGAAATTTGGAAGTTGGAATACCAAAAACTACCTTGTCAGTTTTTTTCCCGTAGTTGGCAGTTGGAAGATATTTATGCACACTCGCTGTATCTAGGATCTTAGATTTTTTTTTTTTGAGGGATTTTATTTTGCAAGGGATGTGTAATTAAGAAAGTTTTGTTAGTAATAAGAGTTGTCATCCACGTCTGTATTTTTGGAGTGGGTCTCAGTAAGCACAATTTCATTCAAATACTTATTTAAGAGATTGGTCCTTGTTGCAGAGGAACAGCTCTCTCCCTGATGAGGAAAATGTTGCAAGACTACAAGAAGAACTGATTGCTGTAAAATTAAGAGAAGCAGAAGCTCTGATGGGTCTCAAAGAACTAAGGCAGCAAGTCAAAGATTTGGAGGAACACTGGCAGGTATGGGTAGCGATACACTTACAACAATTTTTATTTTCAATGAATGATGATAAAGCAAAGGATTACAAACTTTTGGTATGTGGAGATCAAGTAGTAACTAGTGATTGAATGGATGTAAGCTGCTGAGGTGAGAAAATCTCTAAATGCAGCTGCCACAAGGAGCTTTACTTCAAAAGCGTGTTAGAAGTTGGTCCCTAAATGTTCTAGATGGCCGAGAGCCTTGTGCTACCAGCTAACCATTCTGGTGGAAAGGAAGTACCTGAGCAGTACTGCTACTTCACTAAATGTTAATAAGGCGAATGTCTCAGGATATACTTGCAATTCACTGAGTTACTGTAGTTGGGGATGGCTGTCTTCAGCTTTTGAACTGTCTGTTCTTAAAACTAGGAACGTCCCTAGTTTTTAGGGCAAAAAGGAGCACTCTAGCAACTTGTCACTATCTAACTCTGAGACCTTGAATGAGATAAGGGAAGACCAGGAAAGATCAGGTACTATCAGCAATGGCTTGCTATTTATTTTTTTTTTTAGCGTCATCTAGCTCGTACCACAGGAAGATGGAAAGATCCTCCTAGAAAAAACACAGTGAATGAGCTACAGGATGAGTTGATGACAGTCCGACTGAGAGAAGCGGAAACTCAGGCTGAACTGAAAGAGACCAAACAAAGAATGATGGAGATGGAAACACAGGTATGTTATTGAGCAATGGGATATGTGAATTGAGCTGAGCGATGGCAAATCAGTGTCAAATGGTAGATTGGCAATGATAATCTTTACCATCTACAGGCGTGACTGTAGCTCCGAAATGCGCTTTTTTCAGTGTGGTTTGACTAGGAGGGAGATTCTAGTGCATATACTCCAGCTTGCTTTGACGTCTCTTCTTTAGTCTTTTCCAGGACTAACCTTTTTGAATTTCTCATTTGGACTAATTGGTAGAGTCTGTGAATGTGTGTGAATTGTAACTCATTAAGTTGTACCCAGTGTAACAACAGAAGTCTATCTGAAGTATTTTGAATTTCACAAACAAAACAGCTTTGTGTTGTCAGGGTTTTTTTTTTTTTTTTGCTTTGCCTTTCATGTGCCAGAAAAGAAAAGCACGATTCACTATTGCTGAGATTCGTGCAGAAAAGACAAAAATAGATTGTCAGCCAAGATTGAATTTTTTTTTTTGTTTAAGTAGCATATAAGTTGTTGTTAAGCAAACATTTGAAGTGAAAGTGCACTAAAGTTCCTGAGTTCATATTATACTAGTGAACTTTTGACCGAATTAATGAGCACACTGTGCTGTTGATTGAGGGTTTTTAACCGGCACTTGAGAAATCTTTCCATGGAATACCTGCTAAATATAACTGTTACTTGAAGGAGACCTGTGCATCCAAAAGGACGCCCAAACAAACCAAAAAATTTACTTGACAAGCTTCAGCAATCCCAGAGGCTGAGAGAGCATGTAAGAACGTGCTACGGGGTTGATGAGCTAACTGCAGGGCTTATTTGGGAACAGAATAAAAGTATCCTCTTGTCTTAACTTTAAAAATGTTCATTGAGGTGTTAATACTGTTTCACTTGTGTGTTTGGTGGGTTGTTTGTTTTTTTTTTTTTTTTTGCTTTTTCCCTATCTGTGCATTTTAGTCAGTAGGGGGCATAGGTGTCCTACTGTCTGGATTACACGTATTAAAGTCACAAGACTTTGAGCTACTTCTCACTTCAGTGCTACGCCTGGAGTCTTTGTATATACTTATGCTGGTTAGCTGTCATCTGACAGAAAGGCACTGGTTTTAGTGTTACGTACTGGTCTGTGCATGGGTTCACATGAAAATGATGTGACTTGTACTGATGTGCTGACCTTAATTAAGGTGCCATGTTACTTTCAGAAATGCACTGGGCAGAGAAATGTGCACGTAGTATTTCTGACATACCTGATGTTTCTTGGATGCATCAGCTTGTTGCTGTAGTTGGGATAAAAGTTAACAAAATTTTGCCTTCCTTAAACAAGAGATTGGGAAAAACAGATGTATGGTAGCTTTGTAATAACAAGGCACCTGTTTGTTAAGAAAAACTTTAATATTCTGGTCATAAACCAAATGTCATGCAAACTTTTCTGATTACACTCAGAAAATTTTGACTGCTTTTTTCCTGTCAGAATTTGGGGAGTTAAATTAATTTCAGAGATCTTTCCTTAACATGCATTTTCTTTCCTCTTTTTTTTTTTTTTTGTCATAAATTTCAGAATCAGATCAATAGTAACCATTTACGGAGGGCAGAGCAAGAGGTTACCAACCTACAGGGGAAGGTGCAGTATCTTTCTGCACAGAACAAAGGACTTCTTACTCAGCTGAATGAAGCAAAACGTAGACAAGCAGAGATTGAATGCAAGGTAAACAACATCATGAGTAGACTATGTGCTAATGTATATGTAATTTTTAGTCTTGTCTGCTATTGTTAGATAGAATTGTGTCTTAATTGAGAAGCAGAAATCACAAAACCAGCACTTTCTCTTACTGATATGACAACATCATCTTGAATTTGCCACCTCACAAAAATCACTTGAGGTTTTGACAGATCTGCTTCTTTGTGGTCTCACAAAGATAAACTTTTATTTTAAAGTGGGGTTCTGCTCAGGAAAGTGTGTATAATATTCAAAAAAAAACCAAACCCACTCTTACACAACAGAGTCTGATCACTGTGTACTCTGTTCAGCGATGGAGAGGTTTATTACTTGAACAGTGTTACTGCAGAATTAGTTAAGGTTTGAGAAAAGGGAGTAAAGTAGTGTTTGAATGGAGAGGTCTACAGAAGGGAGTGTTACAGTAGTCGTTGCATAATAGTAACCAGACTTTAAGGGGACAGCCTAAAAACACTGGGCAAGAGAGTAATTTTTATTACTGTCAGTACACGAGAGAGCACAATCTGATGCTTGAATCTCAGACTGAATTAGTTCATTTTGTAACTAAACCATAGTATTAGTAATGTATGTCTTTACTTTTTACCCAGATAATAGGGATGAGAAATAATGAATAAATCTTGCAAGCTTTTTTTTTTCTCTTTACTTGGATTAAAATTTTCCTGAAATTGCTACTGATATTTACTTCAAAAAAGGGTAGTGTTAGGTGACAAATCACTACAGTTAAGGTATTGTTTGCTAGAAACAGGAGAACAACTTTTTACTTTAGATCTTATTTCCTAAGATGTATGAATAGTCTTTTATGAAGTCAGTGCTGAACAGTCAGTAATTTCTAAATAGAATACTTAAGCTGTTTAAACAGTTAAATATAGTAAAATAGTACTGTACTATGAGAGGAATAATCAGAGTATTATTCATTAAACTGTGTTTGTGAATTGTCTACTTGAGAGCAGATGCTGTTATATAACTTGTTGTTCATGTTCACATCTTAGTTTTGCCTGTAATGTTACCAAATCTCTTCTACCTATACTGCTTGTTTCTATTCTCCTTCGTGCAGAACCCTGTTACTGGTTGAGTGTCTTTCTGGTTTATGCAATACGTGTGTCTTGCTTGTAACACCAAATGTACCCCAAAGACTGCATTAGTTGCAATTCCATCAAAGGCTTCTGTGGACAAGATGGATCAAGAGTGTAGTTTGAGTGGTCTATCATTGTCACTTAGCCTGGAGATGAAATTACATCCTTATTAATATGCATAGTTTTGCTATATCATCACACTTCTCGGTTTTGACAGATTTTTTCATTTCTTCTGCATAAATCTTGGCAATTTAGTTGTGTAGTAAATTCTGTCTCATGTTCTTTACTCAGTCATAGTGTATCGTCTGCAATTTGCAATTTCTTGCTAGTTTTGCCTTAGTTCTTTCAGCAAAATGATGCTGATTTTTGTTGTTGAGTTTCATTAATGAGAAAAAAAAGAAGAGTAAATATTTGAGATGTAGTTCAGGGGTTTTTAAGGGTTTATTTTTCTTCCTATCTTGCCAGTTCCATTTGTTTCCAATGGAACCTGAATCTAAAGTGCAGTGAAGATGTAACTTTTGACTCTTCAAACTCCATCACAAGCTTTTAGGAAACACAACACTGAATCTTAACTAGAAGATATTGCTTCTACTGACTCTTTTGCTTATCGTAATCACTAGTTTCCTAAGTAGCATTTTTTTTAATTGCTGAGATTATTCTTACTGATTTTTTTTTCACAATCTTGATGACACATCTTTCCGAATAACCCATAACTACTTTGTTTGATTGTTTTTTGATACTGAAGTTCCTCATGAATCCTTCAGAGATTCAGAGGGTGTAGTGAATATTCTGAAGTTTTTGTGTTGAGTACAAAAAGAGTAATATGTCTTTAACCTGACTAACGTGTTGTTATACGTGACTACTCACTGGGAGAATTTGCTTGGCCAGTTGTGTTCTAAAATGGCTTGGAGCATGATAGTAGTAGACAGAGCACCAGTCCTGGTTTTTTGAGATTCTCTGAAAGTAGCAGTGGTCAATAGCCATAAGTAGCAGTACTGACATACACTAACTACAGAGCCTGAAACTTGTTTTGCAGTCACTGATAGGAGAAAAAAATGCCATTTACACTGTAGCATGTTTTCCAAGTTGACATTTCTGATATGAAACACTACCAGTTTGATACATATACATTACCTGGACTACTTCTGTTTAACTGTGAGCCAGACTGTGGCTTCTTGGCATGAGGCTTAGTATAACACCATATAGAATCTTTTACTGTTTAAATGTTCAAGTTTGGGTTTTTTTCCTAACTGTATGGAAAGATGCTTAAATTTAACTCTTTGGAAACTACCTTTCTTCAGTGTAGCTTTCCTTCATATTCCCTTTTCCCTCTACCTCTGACATTTATCATGAAATGTTATTGTGACTTTATTCTCTAATAATTTATAGCAATTCAGGATTTTTTTTTCAGATTTAATAAGGATGCTGGGTTAAACACAAATTATGCTCCTTAGATGTGACATAACTTGGTATTGAGCTTCCTACTGCTGTTTCAAACTTAAGAAAGACTTTTCAAAGTCTGTGATAATATACACTTGAGTGAAAAATGAGTGGATATAAAAAGCTCTTGTCTTTTGCTGGTTGATTTGTAAGGACTGTCCTGTTTCCTGTCCCTTGCTCTCCACATTGAAATTACTGGAAGCATGATTTTTGGCTTGGTCTAAGATTCATGCCAAATGCTTTCCCTTTTTCTTGTTATAGAGGAGACTTATTTAGGTTCCCGTCTCCCCATCTCTGTACCACAATAATAAATGAAGGAACTTCCTGCTTTTGATTAAGTTATTTCATTGTGTGAGGAAAAAATTAGATTGTAATGTTAAAGTGAATTGAAAGAAAAAAATGAAAGCTGAAGTTTAAGGTAGAGAAGCATCATTATGTTTGCCAAGCCAAAAAAAATAAAGTATATATTGCAATGTTACTGGCTTTTTTTTTTTTTTATACTAACTAGGTGGACAAGAAACCATGTCCTATGGCAACTATGTGAGGCAGATGTTAAAAGTGTGAAGGGCTATCCTCCAGCAGTGACAGCATACTTGTCATACCCACAGTCTAGAACTAGTTTCAGTACCTGTAACTTCACTAAACAGTGTCACTACCAACTCCGATTTGGCTTGAAATGCAGATAATAGGTAGGCTGAACTGAAAAGACAGGACTGCTGTGTAAATACCTAAAATAAAGCTATTTAATATGTTACTGAATTAACAACTTAGTATTCAAAATGGATGAAGGAAGTTTCAGTAATCTTTCAGGTAGTGTAATGGAGCAATACAGACAAATGTTAAGTTTTTGTAGCGCTAAATATTCTTAAAAGTTCTGTCTTGCATCTCCTTAAAGTTCAATATTCCTGATTCATTAGAAACTGATGTTTGATTTGTCTTACTATTGTTTCAAGCACCTGAAATCATGCTCTAGTTGTGACAGAAAACAACATCTTGGCCTAGGTAGCATGAAGAGGTGTATCCAAAAAGGATATATTTGATTTCTCAACTTCCCAGCTGTTTTTTTATGTGGAAAGAATTGTACATTCTGAAGGTTCTATTTTTCTTTAAAGGATAGCTTAAAATACATGAGTAGAAATTAAAATTTCTGGCAAGTTGCATCCCTTAACACCTATACAGCAGCCATTTTCTGTCACTGGTGTGTACTGTTTGCCTTTTTTATCTGACTGTTGCTTCTACAGCAAGGACTTAATTTCAAATTGTTTCTTGAAACAGCACTGATCTTTCTAATCAGTTTTGCCAAAGAATTTACAACATAACATTTGTGCCCCCGCACCACTCTTGTCTTTCCTACCATATCAACTTTTGTGGTAATTATTGAGAACATGCTCTGCTTCAGAGATAAAGCATCAGTACCATCTAGAGCAACGCTATTGACTCATCTCAGATACTGAAGTCAAACCAAGCCAGCCTGTCCTTCAGCTTTCAGTTAAATGCATGCAATCCTGCGGACTTGTGGGTTTGGCTTCATTCGAGCAATCGTGCAGCAGAATTTAGCAAGAATAGCTAAATTTTGGTTGGCACATGATGGCTCCTTCTTAAATGGACTCCACTGATTACAAACTCTGTTAACTGGATCCTGTAGACGATGTACTTTCATTACAGGAATATTTTTTTTAACAGCATGTTTTCAAGTAGCTACTACAGATAAGCTTTGCCCTGTTCAATTCAGTCTCAACCAGATTGTCTAATGAAGTGGTTACACACTGTCAGTTTGAAGCGCACATTAAAATAACTGAAATACTGGAGCTGATGTACAGTAGCTATGGTTTGTGGAGTTAGAGCAATCTGCCATGATACAAAGTGTCTCGAGACTAGTCTCTCTCCCCAGAATTATTTGCACTCTAGCTGAAAGTATTGGCCACTCGATACTCAGGTAACTTTCGTGTAGCATTGCTATTTTTCTGTATATAAAAAGTTATGAGCTGTTTTTTGTTATGTTGATAATTTTTCTTAATTTATAACTTTTCTGGAACACAAGACAGCTGTTTTCTGGACTGGAAATTGATAACAGCATGTTTTCGAAACTACACAAGATATTTTATATATATTATTGTACTTTAGAATTGATATTAGAGGATTACATATTTCTGTGGGTTAAAAGTGAATTTAGATTCTTTAGAAAATGCCTTCTCAATAGGTATGATGTTTCACACAGCACTGTATTAAGTTTTCTTTACTTACATGATTTTGGGTAAAAGCAGGGCACGGTTTTTAATCAACTGAAAAATGATATTATTTGCTAGCTTCAATCTATTACTTCTTTCAGAGTAAAGAAGAAGTGATGGCAGTACGGCTCCGTGAAGCAGACCGCATTGCAGCTGTGGCTGAACTCCAACAGCATATCGCTGAATTAGAAATCCAGGTAACAAGGGATGGCATTAAATGTGTAGTTTGGTACTGCTTACTTCTTGTACTTTGGCTTTTTCCTTCTTTCACTTTCTTTCCTTATTAACCTACTGTGAATACGAGGCACTGTTTTGCAAAGAGGGATAATGCTGTATTGCTGAATGTGCCACCTCTAGGGGCCAAGGCCTTAAATCTATCTTGTGGGTATATTCAGCAGCTGTTAATATTTGCTTCTGTACATGCACCATGCTTCAGGCAAGGCTTTTAAACTCTGTCTTCGGTATTTTTTTGTCTTCTAATTGGTAATTTTTACCAGTTAATATGAGAGATTGAAAACACCCTCTGTACAAAAAAACCGAACGTATTTTGATGCCAGCAGCCAGTCTTCGCTGTGCTTACTCTTCTGCTATGACTACTATTACAGGATTTGTTGTAAAACTCTTACTGCCTTTATGTAAATCTTGAAACCATAAATTTTACTTATACCATGTCCCTGTAGGATCTAAAGATGTATGCTTTGGTCTCGATGTTCCTTATACTTTCAGTTCCTTTTGGAGCTTTCACTGTCCCATGAACTCATGCTCCCTTGATGAGAGGACCAGAATTTATTGTTCTTTATTTTCTCATCTTTGAGAAATCATGATGTCTTGCTGTAGTCTGTCCTTCCTATACTCATGTACTGTTTTCCTGTCTGAATTCTGCTGCACCTTTCTGCAAAGGTTTTCTTGGTTATTACTCTGAAGTTACAAGCTAGTTACTCTCTAGTTTACTTTTTTAAAATCTGTAATTGCTACTCTCTTTCTTCCCTCGTTCCTTCAAGGTGATGATTTTACTGTGTCAAGGCCACATTTTCCCTATGATTTCAGAGTCCTAGAATTGTTTTAGTTGGAAGATACCTTTACATCTACACGTCTTTTAAATCCTTCCAGTGTTGTTGACTCCACCACTTCCCTAGGCAGCCTGTTCCAGGGCTTTACAACCCTTTTGGTGAAGCAGTTTTTCCTAATATCCAGTCTAAACCTCCCCTGGTGCAACTTGAGGATGTTTCCTCTTGTTTTATTGCTTATTACTTGGAAGAACAGCCTGACCCCCTCACCTCACTACCACCTCCTTTCAGGCAGCTGTAGAGAGCAATAAGGTCTCCCCTCAGCCTCCTTTTTTTCCCAGGCTATTCATATAAAAATGTACAAATAAATTTAATGGACCTTGTGTGAAGAATTTTCACATTGAATATTTTTCCTCTAGTGTGGCAGGCATTAAATTTATTAAAAGATAATCATTTCTTTTAATCACATAATGCTTAGATAATGCTGTGCTCAGTACATTAGAAATACTTAGATAAGTCCAGTAAGCATTGCATATGAATCATTTATCATCTAGTAAGATAACAAGAGAGTAGCTGAGTTTAGGTCTATCTTCTACGCATCATTTCACTTAAAAAAGAAAAAAAAGTTTAAAGGTTACTTCAAACAATGTGATTTTGAAAGTGAGGAGCTAGTACTCATTTTGCATTATTTTTACTTTAGCACAGACTGTAAATGCCATCCCGCTTCCATTGTTTGATTGATACAGGTCTCCCAAAAAGTACTCTAGTCTTGATTTTATGAAATAAAGAAATGGTGAATCCTGTAACGATCAGTTTCTTTCCTGATGCCTGTCACCCAGTTAGAACTGTGTTCATTCTTTTAACATAAATACATCTGAATAGGTTATCTGATGACCGATCAAATCATCAGTGCTAAATCATTTCTTAGCTGTCTCCTATTCCCTTTCCATGACAGAATTGTATGCAGGTTTTTATAAAGTCTTCACATGAGACAGGTTAAGAAGTGAAGTGCAGGAACACAATCTGTTTCATGATTCTGGCTAGTACATCCAAAGACTGTCATGATACTGCAAGGTCTCATGTTCGGTTGTTTATCCATTTCATCTCCTTCCTTTTCACAATTGCTACTTTGCATGTTGCAATCTTTAGCTATGTTTTTCTGTTCTTCTTAGTGGTCTCTTGTTTTGTTCCCTACTAAGGTGCATTTCAAGTTCTAATCTTTTTGGTGTTCTTAGATGACCAGTTGTGAACGATTTCTGATCTGTAGTCTTTTAGTAAGATTCTTGATTTTCTACACAAATGAGAATGGCTGTGCTTTCTTTGTACACAGTCTGGAGTATGAAGTCATTCTGCAGCTGCGGTTCATGTTTCTAATTTAATGAGTTTGCCCTTTTAGGCTTTTGGTGAATTATTGATCTCAAACTTATACTAGCCTGAAATACAATGTCTTCAATTGTGAAATACGGATTTTTGAGTGTTAACTGTATAAAGACTTTTTAAACAAAAGTGATTTAGTAGAAATAATTTTTGCTTATTTTTTGACACTCTAGATGTCACTTGAAATGCCTTTATTGGGCTGAGACAGACTTTTTTTTTTTTTTGCAAGATTCTGTAAGCAAATAGGTATTTTTGACCAGTGTGTTTTGCCAGCAAATATGAAACTTACAATCAGAACTTCCTTTTTGGGTACTCATGCTCAAAGACCTCTGAAACACCTGCACCACAAAAAAAAAGTAATAATGGAGTAGGAAAGCCATAATTCCTAAAGCTTGGAAACCATAAAATGTGCAACTGATAACAAAAAAAAAAAGTCATTTTTTAAAGAAATTGAAAATCTAGATAACTTCTTCCTTGATGAAGAAAGAGCTGCCTCCTATTCTCTTTTCTTTGAGCTTGTCTCTGGAATTGCTGTGACCTGATGTGGGGAGTAGGGCTTCCCTTAATGACCTGAAATGCAGTAACTATTACCATAAATACACTTAGCCGGTCTTGGTGCGTAGGTGTTAGTCTCAAAATAATTGTGATTTTTAACATGGAGCATCACAAATAGATCTGCTTGTCATATTCTTTCAAAGCTGATAAATATGAAGGGAGGAAGTGAACTTACCACATAACCTTCCTTTTTTTGAGGGGGGGGTGGTGCTTTTCTAAGAAGCTCTAGGGATTCAGTGCCAGGTCCACATGGTCCATAGCAATGTTTAACCTAAATTGGACAGTTCTCTTTTAAATGTTCGTGTAGGTGTAGGTGCAAGACACTGGTGATAAATTTGTTATGCAGAGTATCACTACTCCCACGTAAGAACTGATCTGACATTACACACACAAATGCTAGATTTAAATCAGAGTTTCTGGGTCACTCTTCGTTTTGGTTAGTACCAATAACAGAAAAGGGAGAGGGAGCTGGAACTCGTTTAATAGCAGATGTAATTCTGCAGCAAGATGTCAGCTTATTATGATGTTAGGAAATTATATTTTTATGTATTCAGAATGCCATCTTGGTTGGGCATTCAGTTCTTAATGCTAAGCTTTTAAACTTTTGTGTAAGCATACTGAAGTGCAAGGAATAGTCCAATACATGCTGGATATTCTTAAGCTAAAACACATCATTCCATAGCAGAAATAAGACAAAATTGAAGTGTAATATTAACTTAGGTTGCATACACCTAAGCCGCAGAAGCGACACAGAAAATCCCTGAAGTTATGTGGGTTTACTTTGTTAGTCTTTTTCTCCTCTATCCTCTCCTCTTTTTCCTCTCACTTGCCAGTTCAGCTTATAAAACCCTTGAGAAGCAAACATGACTTGGAAGTTTTTAGCAGGCTTCTGGACTTTGAGCAGGATATTTGAGCAAGTAATTAACAAATGAAGGAAAAATTTTATGGATGGCTGGCCTGCTATTCTTTCTATCTCCACACAGGGGAGAAGCTGTTCTCTTTAACATATATTCTACTTTCTCATAAAGGTTAGAGGTTCACAACCTATAACTAAATGATTTGTTTTGGCCAAGCTACATGACCTCTCTGATCCTTTTTGTCCCATTCCTTTGTAAGATGGAGAGAGCCAGGGCTAAGGAATGGGGAATGGGTATTGTCTCCCTCTGTCTATAGTCAATCAGCAAAACCTCAGGTTTGTTTCCTCAGGGAATTAGTCTTGGTTTTGACTGAACTGGTCTAATAGCTTCAAACTGCAACAAGCAAATGCTTTTAACTTATTAATATCAGCCTTTAAAACCCTATTGCTTTTAGCTTGTGTGTGCTTTCCTAAAGGTGACAGGAAGAGTCTGCCAAGCTTCGCTACACTTCCGGCCTAATAGCAAGTGCTCCTTCTGATCACATATGGGCAGTCCTCTTGGTCTCTTGCTGTTGTTTTGGTTTATTTAAAAATAAAATAAAAATTAAAAAAAGCTTTTCCTACAATAGGTGAAAGAAGGACAGTCTACATGACAGAAGAGGTTTTAGAGGCATTCCAACAAGGCTGAATCAGTTATAAGCTAGAGTCAATCAACTGGCTAGGCTAAGGAGCGCTAGGCCAGTGAAACTGTAGGCAGACTGAGGAAGCAGAGCTGGGGCAGCTCTAGTCTCTGCTCTGCAGCTTAATCCTTCTCCCTCTATTTCTATTCAGGCTTGTAGCATCCTTTTAAAATTATCTATGGCAGGGTTGGGTTGGGGAGTTACAGAGCACCCTTGTAATATAGAAAACTGGGTTTAGGTTTGAGTAATCTTAAAGCAAAATCTGTAAGAATTCATTCTTCTCTTTGTTAGGTTGATCTGGACCGGGGGGCAGCATCACTTCCTCCTGATGTGTTTCCTGGCAGATTCAGAGAATTTTGTCACATTTACCCTATCTGTAACCATGTCAAAACTGCTTTGAGAACAACTGTAAAGGAAATCCATGATTGTGCTAGTTCTCTCCCCCACAGTCTAAACTTTTAGCACTATTTCGTTAGAATGAAGCCTTTCTGTGACCTCTGTTTAATAACTTTTCCAAGTACTGACTGTTGAGTAAAGAAATTGTTTCCATCTTTTCAAATTACAGGAAACTTTTTTTACTCTTATCAATAGTGGTGTGTGATGTTAGTGATGTGTTTTTTGAAAGTCTAGAATGAGTCACTGTAAAGTCACTGAAAGGACACTAGCTACCACATTTACCCTTCTGAATAAACTTCATTTACATTTTTAATGCAGTGTCTTTTGCCACAGAGTAAGAATTTAAAAGCCACCCCTGGAAAGAGGCTAAGGAGGATTGTTACCAAGTAAATGTTTATAAGTTAGAAAAGATCAAACTAAGAGTGTCAGGGAAATGTCCTACTTTCTAAACATTTTTAGTAAAGATGATACCCTCTTATCTGAGGAACAGCAACCATCTAGTGTGCCTGGATTTTGGCTGCCTTTAAAGCCATTGTTTCCATTTTTCTGGGTTTTCAGGTTAGCAGTTACTACAGTGAAAAAAAACCCTACATGCTTTCTTATTCTTTAAAACGGCTTCTTTTCTTGTTAATTTATATTTCTTCTTCTTCTTTGATGTGATCATCAAGAGTGTTTTAGAAAACTTGGAGTTTGTGCTCCTCATCAGATGAAACACCTGCAATTGAAATTTGATTACTACGTTGATCTTCTGTAACTTACACTTAGACCTCGGCTGAGCAGCAAAAGCAGGCTGAAGGCCTATACTGTCTTCCAGGTGGCTTCCATTTATTTATTCATTTGTTATTTAAACTTTGTTTTATTGCGCCTCCTGTGCTTGATTTTTGGGGCGTACTATCCAGGAATGGTTTCACATATCTAAGATCAGCATGCTTTGAAGCCATCTGTCCCTGTGCTCTTGTTGCCAGCTGTGCATCCTGCTGCTGTGCTGATTGGGTTAGGAAGGTCTCCATGTGCTCAGTACTCAGTAGTCATCAGGTTTGTTTCTTGAGACTAGCTGCTGCTTCTTCTGAAGGTACAGAAAAGCTGCTTTTCACTTAAAAAGCCACCCAGAGGAGGCTTTAAGTATGATACTACAACCATGAATCTCAACCAATGCTTTTTGGTGGGCAGAATTTTTCCTTATTCAAAGAAGCAAATTTTGGGGAAACAGATTGCCCCCCTGAAGCTCTCAGTGCAACTCTTGGTGTGCACTCAAGTACAGTCACTCTGTTTACTTCAGCACAGGATGAGAGAGGTGAGAGCATCCAAAACTGAAGGGGCCTAAGTGAGTTCTGGTTTAGCAGCTGATTTTTTGATCTACAGGGCTCATTTCCGGCTTCACTGCCTGTGCTGCTCCCTCTCTATACACAGCCTCTGAGGCAGGAGGCTGGATTAAGTACTGGCTGCGTACACTGTTAAAAGTACCTTTCCTTGAGCAGAGGTGATACCAGGCCAGTACGGTGTTTGCTTTCCTGATACAGGGGTTTCTGACTCTGTTAGTGCTGGTGGAGCTGGTCCATTGGAAAAGATGGTAAGACTAGGGGGAGTTCTTAATCTTCAAAAGCAGTGAAATCAAGATGATCGAACTCTGTAACGTAATACCAACTGGCACTGCTTACCTAAAAATCTTTCTGGGAAGAAGAGGTAGGCACTGCAGTGGTGCCCATGTGCAGAACCAGCACCTCAGGGAAATGGGGTACACAACTGCAGGGGAGGTAGAGGGGTTTAAACAAAATGCCTAGATTCCACAATTGGCAAGCTTTCATTATTTTGCTATTCTGATAATACTCAGACTCTACTTATTGATATGTTATCAGGCTTTTTCACTGTATATTAATTCTAAACTTAAAATGGCTATTGCCTAGAGACCAGCTCTTCTGTGTTGTGACCTCCCCAAATACCACAGATTTTCTGTAATAGAGCTCCCACTCGAAAAAACCCCAAAAGCAATACAAACCAAGAACCCACATCCTATATGTATAATCTTAGATTAAAAAAAACCAAAACCAAACAAACTAACAAACAAACAAAAAAAACCACAACATGGAGAGGGATTGCTCGTTATTCCATTTCCTATTAAAGGTGTGATGTTCATAACTTAAAGACTTTTAAACTGTGAGTTTGGAGAAAAGGAGGCTGAGAGGCAACCTTATTGCTCTCTACAGCTTACTGAAGGTAAGTGGAAAAAGAAGTGCTGAACTCTTCTCCCTGGTACCTAGTGACAGGACACATGGGAATGGCTCAAATCTGTACCAGGGGAGGTTTAGGAACATTAGGAAACATTTATTTACCAAGAGGGTAGTCAGACACTTGAACAGGCTTCCTAGGGAGGTAGGTGGCCAATGCCCCAAGCCTGTGAGTGTTTAACAGGCATTTGGACAATGTCCTTGACATTGTTTAGCTTTTGGTCAGCCCTGAAGTGGTTGGGCAGTTGGACTAGATAATCATTGCAGGTCCCTTCCAGCTGAAATCATCTCGTCTATTCTATTCTGAGGTAGCCAGGCCAGTTTGCAGCCAGAGCATATGGAAATGTAATTAAATGGAAACAGAAATTTTTAGATTTTAGGTATTTAAAAAAAGAAAGTTAAAGCCAGATTCATATTATAGAAGGGCCTTGTGCAGGGTGATCAGTTTCCTTTTTTTTTCTTGGTGGTATTTCAGAAGATGGATTTTTACATTCTTTACTCTTGAGCACCCTTACCATTTAAGAGAGTTGAAATCAATTTGTTTTGGCTGTGAAAGACTTGCCAAATCAGTCCATCCCAACAGCATGTGTTTTCCAGCACATCTGCATGACTCAACACTTGAAGCAAGAAGCTACTAGCAATAATAATAACAGGATTAACTAGAAAGAAGGATATTAAGGAAGTCCTGAATGTGGGCTCTTGATCTCCCTGGCTGCTGGGGTTGGACTGTGGAGAGTGCAGGCTTCTGACCTTTGGGCAAGTAGGCCCTCTGTTCCCCAGCTCAAGTTTGATCCTTTGATCTCAATAGTTGAACTTCCAGCTGCCGTAGCTGGTGCTTAGACAGAGGTGCTTGAGGCTAGCCGAGACTTAAGCCATTGAGAACTGCTATCTTCCTGCCTGAGCCTCGACACCTGTTCAGCATACACTGTTGGACTCCTAGCAGGAGAAATTAATTAATCTGTTCTTTAGAGGGGTGTGATACCTGGAAGCAAAATGCAGGGTGGCAGCAGTAGAACAGGAATAATGGAGAATATGTATTTCTAGAGAAACATGTGAATGATACAGGGCTAGTAGGTACTCCTGGAAAGCTGTTATCTACAGTTGCCCTGTAGTGCATCAACTAACTAAACAAATGCAACAGCCACATTCTTGCAGACAATGGGCTGAAGATGAAATCTGCAAGAAGCCATCAGTGTTGCTGTCTAAGGTTCTTGCCTGTGTTTCAGTTCCATTCAGTACCTGGTCTATCTTCGCATCTCAGTTTCTATCCCACTTTCATGTGACTTGTGACCTAGCGCATTCCTTGTCCCTCTATTTCTTGGCCAAGTTTAATTCAAATTCTGAACTATAAACAAATGGTAACTCTGATATTAATCTCAATTACTTCACAACTAGATCTATCTCAAGAGTTAGAAATTGTATCTGCATAATATGACATTATATTTAAAATGGAAAAATCCAAGCTGATGTGGCTGAAGCTTTCTTAATTAAGCTACAAAATGAAACATGAACATAACATTCTTTGTACAGATTCCAGGAGTGTTGATAAATGTTTGGAGCACGAGTGTGCTTGCTGTCTCTGGGACTTCCACGAATCACAGTGGCGTACCGCTGTGCTTTGGCACTAATCTAGTGTCATCTAAAACGATGGTTGTACAAGTGGGAATCTAACCTGCATGAAGATATTATCCCGCCAGGATGCGTTCCTTTGTGACTGTGCTGGATTATATGATCCTGCTCCTTCAGGGGGGTTGAACTTGAAGATCTCCAAGGTCCCTTCCAACCCTAAAACCCTGTGATACTCTGTGATACCTGTGAAGAAAGAATATAGGGTTTATTTTGCAGTGGTGGAGATTTTCACTATGGCAAGATGCACACACAGTGACAACACTCTTTAAAAGAGACTCTCGGGTGATATTAAGGTCACTTGATTTAAAAAAAAAAGTAAGAAATAGGCTTTTATGATAATCAGGAAGTAATAGGTAATGTGTCGTATAATCTAGGGTATGTTGAGAAGCAAAGACTACAGACTTTTTGGGAGACGGTATTCTGTCTTTGTGACAGATAACCAAGAGATAGTGGGGAAAGCTGTTAAAATTGCTTTAAAGGAACTGCTATGTTGAAGTTTTTCCTGCCAACAGTTTTTGGTTTTGACTTCTGTCAAGCTGCCCCAATGGAAACATAGTGTTAAAGGATATTACTACCAAACTGAAGTTGCTCACATTCAAATTTGCCTTTGATTAACAAATGTTCATCATGTTTTCAAGTTGGAAATTGCTAGAAAGTAATCCAAACTTAATCCAAATAGGAAATGTGACTGGAAGGTGATACAATTTTGCAGATCATAGTAAAATTTTGTAATTGTATGAAAATAAGTATATGTATGAATGATAAATATCAATCTCTTTTCACAGTTTTAAAGAATATTGGGTAACATCTGACAGATAAAACCATTTTTTATAAAATGCTTTGGCTCATTTGAAATATGTGAACATTTGGCTGTCTTTGTTCTCTAAATTAGATGGGTTTGGGTTTTTTTTTCCAAGAATGAAAAAAAATTATTTTAATGCTATACTGCCTGACCTCTGCATGTTTTCCAATGGTTTGCTATTGCACCTGCATGAATGTCTTTTAAATAACTAAATTAACGGCATCATCAACTTAGATTTTTTAAAAAAATAGAAAGTAGAGAATATCTTTGCCATTGCTTAGAGATCAACAGCAGTTGTGAAGAAGACTCTGATACCTTGTCCTAAAATTTCTCCGACATCATCCTTTCAATTTACCCACTGCAGACAGACTTTGTAGCTTATAGAACATGGGCTTATTTAGTTAGAAATATCTGATGTCTGTTACAGCCCGTTAAAAGGATAAGCTACTGGCTTTGAGTGTTTTCAGTGTTGCAAGAGGAAGTTACAGCACGACTTTTCTTTGAAAAGTATGTCTGTGGAAAATGACATTGCAAGTTATTTTTTTGTGTGTGCTAAATGCTTTTTAGTGAATTGTCAGCTCTACAAAATCTGTAGTTCTGAAAGGAAAACTGAAACCTACTTGCCCTTCACTAATCATGAGGATGTTGCAAGCCAGGCTTATGCCCTACATTGAGCTCCAATTGCTTGGAGCTAGAGTCAGTTCTTGTAGGAGCAAATGTACATTTGCATTAACTTTACAGTGTTATTTATGGAATAAAAAGCGGTGGTAAAATCACTTAAATATCACGAAAGTGTATGACTCTTAATCTGATAGACTGTAGATGGTATATGCTAACAGCTTTCAGCTATTCATGCAGTGCCAAATTTAAGCTAATAAATGTTACTGCTCTGGCTCTTAGTTTATACCAACTTAACTTGGCAATGCCTGTTTCATGTGCATTCAGTTTGAATGTAAACTCGGCTATTTACTGCACTTTCATTTTAAAAGTGCTCTGACACCTATCTTCTGTTTATGGTAAAACTCTTCCTTTTGATACTAAGGCATATGGTTATATAGTAATTTGTGGTCCATAGAACAAGAGACTTAAATGGAAAAGTCACAACTTCAGACAGAGGGAAAGGACTTAGGTAGGCATTTCTGCCAGATATTCCTGTTACCACAAGAGATCAGGTCATTCTTATTGCCTGGAATCTCAGTTTCTGACAGCAGTGAAGCTTCTTCTGTGTGCATATGTAAGTGGCATTTTTTTAGTTTGCAGGTTATGTTGCTTCTGGTTTGGTTTCTCCAGTACCAGTAATCGTCCTTGTAAGGTGCATGATGATGCATTTGGGGGTGGGGGTGTGGTGTTAACATATTTAGGACAGGAACACTTAGTAATATTGCTAATCAATTCTTTTGTGAATTTGAGCCATAGGATGCCTTGGAAACTAGGTTCACTATGGAATTATGCACAAAAGGGTCTTGTTCCTCCATGTTGCAGATTCTGTGAAATAATATTGACTATGACGAAGTTAATTTTCAAGTAATACTATAACATATACCTTGCTAATTTTAATCTGTACCTCTCACAGCATTGCTGCTAGGGGACACAGCTCTCTTACGCTCTCTGAAACTCCTATATGATAAATACCACAGTATTTTTAGAAGTTGCAACTTGTCCTATGTAGTGTTTCCCAGCTCACGTCAAGTGCAAGGAAAGAACATCTTTTGTTTGTTACTTGGAAACAAAGGGAAATTCCTTGTTACTAAATGAAAACTTTACTGAAAATAATATACCCTAAGATATGTTCCATATATTCATAGTATTCTGTAGGGATGATTTACTGAACTCTATATGCAACCTCATGTACATGGAATGTGAACTCCACCTGTGAAGATGAGTTAATTCCTTATGGTCCTCTGTAGAATCCTGCCTGTAGTATTGAAGGGGTCAAACTTGGTCTGAGCTACTGACACCCCTGGACACCTGCTGTAACTTCAACTGGATGAAAAGTGGTGGGTGGTGTCTGAATTGCTTCAGTTCATGACAAAAATACATAGAGAGTTAAAATAAGATTTTTAGTATAGGATATCCATAAATAATCTGAGTTAAGATTCTTTTTTTAACCAAAACAGAAAGAAGAAGGAAAAATTCAAGGGCAGCTTAATAAATCTGATTCTAACCAGTACATCAGAGAACTGAAAGATCAGATAGCTGAGCTGCATCATGAGGTAAGTGATAAAATACTGTCTCACCACTTGCACCTTTTATCCTATCTTTCATTTGTAGCAGGTTTTGTTTATGTAATAATTGTTACAGCTCCAGTACCTGTTTTTGCCAACATGTTGTCTTAAATGAATGC
Organism: Ceryle rudis; assembly: GCA_033439905.1. NCBI lineage: Eukaryota > Metazoa > Chordata > Aves > Coraciiformes > Cerylidae > Ceryle > Ceryle rudis. The sequence goes on from JAAGNO010025807.1 coordinate 58,080, forward strand.
AATAAAACTAACGCTCACATATGAATCTTGCCCTTATCCTGGGATGTAGAAGAACAAAAAATTGCTTAGCTATGTGATTTGACATTAAATGATGTCATCAATCATGTTCCATCTTGGTATTTTCTTTCATTTCATGAGTTGATCATATTTGTGTAGTATTTACTGCGTTTAGAGCTGTGTGCATGAAAATAAGCCCCTTAATGTCTTTATTTGCTACAGTTTTAAGGCTAATTTAGTTAGAAACTAAACTGCATTTGTGCAAGTAGAAGAGGCCACATGGAGGTTTTTTGGGTTTTTTTTTTTTTGGCTTTTGCTGTTGTGAGGATGAATTTTATGTGGTAGCATACTGAGATTGCTTAAAAAGAAAAAGGATGCTTGCTTAATATCAGTTAACAGATTTTTAAGCTTTAAACTGCCAGAACCTTCAACCTATGAAATTTCTGTCTTCAAACTTCCTTGCTCTAATAGTTGTAGTAACTTTCTGTTAGTTAAAAAGATCAGAAGGTCATGAAACCAAAATGGCTTATGTAACTACTGTGCTCACTGGCTCATTTCAGTTCACCCTGCATTATGAAGAAATGTCTTTACCTAATTCTATAGTGTGCAAAATGCTCAGTCATCTTTGCATTGTACTCTGCTTCTGTTTCCGTACGCCTTCTGATACACAGCTCTGATAATGTTGCTTAAAACTGTAATATTGTAGAGCAATACAACCTAATTCTTTGTTTCCTTTTTGCTTTTAAATATACACATCCTTCCTTTAAGTGTATAGTGTTTTCATAACAATCTTAGTGGATTCAACCTTTTAGGACCAATCCCATGAGAGTTATAACATAGTGGAGGATCTTGGAATGATGTCTATGCTATAGATTGAGGATTGTCTCTAGGGCCATCGGTCCAGCACCTTTACCAATCATTAAGCTCACTTAAAAACAAATCTAAAAATCAATAGCCTAGCTTTTTCCATTAAAGGGCAATAACTAGCTTGCTTGGTTCCTTAGGAGAAAGTAAGTTGCTTGTAGAATTCTCAGAAAGCTAGATACTTTGCATTATGAGTAAATAAGGCACTGTATGGACTTACACCACTGCTCATTGTAGCTTTAAAAGGGAAGAGACCACTGATTTAGAGGAAAAGTAGAATTACTGTCGGAAAGCCGCTGCATAATTTTCTGTGTACGAGCATTTGTCATATGCCTGGCTGAGCAACTCAAGTGTCATGAAGGCGTACAGTTCTTTACAGGCTAATGTGAACAGGTTGAAATAAGGTCAGGTTTGTTAGCTCACGGAAGAGTGGTAATTCTGAGTAATATTAGTGATTTCTAAACAGTTATGTCTAGACATCTATCAGCATTTCGATTTGATTGAAAGAAAGTGTTAGCTGGGGAGAATTTCAACAATGGCAGAGTGTGAACAATTCTACACAGAAGAGCACTCCTTTTCCAGACATGTGCTTTGTTGTGGTTTAATTTTAAATTTCCAAGCTAGGTAAACACCGTAAGAAAGCATCTCATTCTAGAATAGATAGTAGGAAGAAATTATTTTATGTAGTAGACATATTCTACCTTGCCAGCATTTCTGAATGCTTCTTTACACAGTTTCTTAAAGCCTGGAAGTCCTTGTTTACTAATGACACACTTTTATTTTTTTTTACTTTTTCCCCCCTTACTGTTACGTATCTGTCTAGTTTAATTTAAAAACTTCACAGTGGAAGTTATACTTCATGGACAATCTTTTGAGCATAATCTACTGGGCTGATTTTGAGATAATGTAAGGTTATCTGAAATGTATGTAGTATTTGTTATTTATTAGCAACAAATTACCAAATAAAAAAAATAAATTTAATTAATTTAATTAACAAATTAAGCCTTGGATTAACATAGCTGCTAAGTAAAGAACTTTGTTTGCGGTGTTTCTCCATGTCAATACGAGGCAAAAATGTTTGCCCTTGACTGCTAAATGTTAGGGTTAGTATAATTTAGTCAATACTAATTAAATAAACCAACTCTTTTAGATCTTCACTGAAGTGTCTTCATGTGTAGATTCATTAATGACCATGTTCTTTGCTTTTTGGCTAGCTGCTTTTTGATTCTACTTCTGCAAAAGCTAAAAGGAACGTTACAAATTTGCTAATTCATCTTCCTGAAGATAGGGTGATGGTGTATGTGACATGCTGACCACAACCTCCCAACTGGTTAACATGTAAAAGGCACTGGTAAAGGAACAGAGTTCTTGGTGATTACCATTGAATATATTGTAATTGTGGAACTTTAAACTGGACATAAATTAATGCAGAAGTTATAGTTTAAGATAGGGGTGGGATGTGTGTGTGTGTGTGTGTGTGAAACAAGACTAAATGTCTTGGTATGGCCATCAGTGTTGATTTCACTTATTGAACTTTTTTTCTCTCCAGTACTGTATTTTTACAGAAGTTTCTATCCGAAAAATTGCAGGTTCTCTATCTGAAGGATAGAACAAAATAATGGACAAATCCTATATCGAATATAAATAACTGCAAACAACCCATATTACGGCCTTCTGATAAACACCAGTTCATGTCCTTGCAATCTGAACGCATGTGTTCCTGTATCAGTGGAACCTGGAGGAGCTAGATACTTTAATTCTATCCTGTGATATGATCCATCACATAGCGATGGTACCAAGATGTAGCAACAGCATGACCATCCTAATTTCAGAGTTCAAGGGAAAAATCTACTTTTGCTTGAGTGTTTGCAAGCCAGGCTAGCAGCCAGGGACAGGGCAAACCTAGAACAGCAGTGAATAGCAAAGAGAGGGTCACTGTTACTGCCCAGGGTCTAAAGCTGAATCTTCTCTACTAAAGGGTGGTGGTGGGCGTTGTGGTGTTACTATCATGCAAGCGCAAGAGGCTGCTGCTGTGACACCTCTTGACTTTGTAGTGCAGGAGACTTTAACCCTCAGATTTCAGACATTTCTCTCACCCATTCCAGTGTTGTAGCCTGAATTAGCTGCATATTAGAACTCTGCATATAATTCCAGATGATGAATTTTATGTTTCATAAGTTGTATTTATACTTCTAAAAACTTCCAAGCAATTGTCCTTTTGTTGTAATCTGAGTCCTGTGATTAATTTTGGCCTTCCTTTTCTGAGCTCGAAATTCTGCATGCATCTTTTTGCTGCTGTGATGCAGCTTGCAGTCTAATGGATAAATTCCAAGCTGATTTTATTACCCGTAGAGGAATAGTAATGCTACCATCAGTCTTCAAAACATATTATAAGAAGACTTATTTGTAGTAAATTCCAGTTTGTATTCCTGTTACTGAGGAAAAACTGGCCCATACTGGAAATTGGTAGTATGGCATCCAAACCTGAACAAATGAGGCACGTTGCTATTAAATGTACAAGGTAAATTAACAGCGAAAGATGGTGATGCCTTTTTTCTTACCTTTCAGATAAGGTAAAATAACTATAAATGGAATGACTGTATTGGATTTTTTGGTTTCTTCTAACAAGATACCTGCCTGATTCCTTTGGTACCTAACCAGTAGCATGGTAAACTGAACTGTGTATTGACTACTTCACAGTAGGTCTTAAACTTGTATTTGATAAACACTTCTGGAGAGAAACAAATTTTAGAGCTTTGAGAACATTGTAACAAGACTTCTGTTGCAAACTTCTGCTGCGTGCACACCACCTTAGATCTCACATGCGGCTCTTTCTTTGCACTAACTTGAGTAACCAAAGATGTGTTAGAATCAAAATAATCATCATAATTTATATTACTATGTAAGATGCTGAATTAATACTTAAATTCCTCAGTGCAGCCTGAACTTCACTCAGAGTTTACATACATGGAGATCAATTATTATTAACTTTCAATTTTAACTGCAGTCAATATGTCAGTCATTTTTATGTTCTTTGCCTGGAAAGTTACTGACAGCTGTCCTTTAATCTTTTACACACCCTATCAACATTTGAAGAACAGCCAGTGCATAATGAAAGGACACTCAAAGCCTGCAGTATCTATAGTTGACCAATACCCACTACTGTGAAAATTTGTGTATATTTAGTGTCAGATTAGGACTGCAGTTCCTTTCCTTCTTGTTGGCTGAGTTGCTTCATTGGGTACAAAGTTGTTTATGCCTTTATTGCTGAAGGCTGAAACTAGCGCAAAAACCAGAGATTTTGAGAATTGTCACAACAGGAGGTCACAACATAAACTTTTTAGTGCTTTAAATATGCACTAGGCTTAGACACTCGGCTTGCCTTTTCAGAAATCCATGTCCCATTGCCATTTTTTCTTTTCATTAATTGAAATCTTTCCACCTTGCATTTTCGTTCTTCCCCTGTTTTGCTTCCACGCTTGAAGTGATCTCTACAGCATTCTTGACAATTTCTTGCTTAGTAGCTTTTTTTAACCTAAAATGCTTTTCCATTGCGCAGCCCCACCAGGCCAGCTTCTGTGCAGCAACTTTGTTAGCCCTGTCAGTAAGTACACGAGCTTGGTTGCCCGACCTTTGGCAAAAGAGAAGGGGTCTGGTGAGCACTGTGGTCTGTCGCTTGACCTTAGAGTTAATGTGCTTTAACTGATGCAACATAAATGGCGTGAGTACGCAAGCACTGCAAGGTTTGTGCTGTGGGTTACGTACTCTCAGGCTACACAAGGAGTGAGAGTACTTCATAGAAGTTGCCTTTGATTAGACGCTGAAATCTTAAGTGAAAGCAATTTTTGTGAAACATTTTTACAATTCGAGAGATCATCCCCCTTCAGTAGGTAGTACTGAAGTGAAGCAGTTACTGTGTATGGAAAAGAATATATAGAAAGTTTGGACTGTTAGGAGTTTGCATTAAGTAAAGTTGAAGGTTTAAGAAAAACTAAGATAAATCTTAAACTAGTTCTTACTCATTTCAACATAAATCACATACTAGGGAAAAAAAGGAGGTGGTTCTTTGTAGTTTGCCGCTTTTTACTTGTAATTCAAACTGAATGACATTAAATGATTTATAAACTGCTGAAGTTCTGCATTTCATGCACTACCCCTCTGTACATACAGTCACTTTAGATATATATTACACAGCAGCTGTCTCTGCTTCCTGTTGGATGTTGCAAGGCTTGTATGTGTTACCTAGATTACAGGAGTGGTACAAAAGATTAGAATTGACGTGCTTACCCACAAACTACACTGGCAGACCACAAGACACCTTTGGAGACAAAAGCAAGTGGTTTCCAGTCTTAAAGACTTTGTGATTTAGGAGTGAAATGCTTAAGTTTATATTGTATTTCAAGTGTAACTTCGTAAAGTTTGTCGTTGTCATGCTGCTAGCTGACTTGTGTGTCCCTTGGAATGCTTTAATGAGTTTGGTTTGGGGTTAAATTTCAGTTTCTTATTTACATTACTACAGCACTTCAAATGCAGGCTCGCTTTAATCTTATGACAATTTTCATACTAAAAGCTAAATTCTGCCTAATATGTACTCAAGTCCACAAAAGCAAGTAGCCTTAATAATTTAGGATTGCAGAGCATTTTATTCTATGAGGCTACGATTCTACTGTGTATTGCCCACCTGCATTAGGGGAACAGCAGCACACAAACTTTTCACTTTCCTTAGCATACTTTGGTTTTCCTATGAAAACAGGAATATGGATGTTGAAGATAACTGTTTAAAATAGATTTTTTTTAACAACATTTTATTATTATATTTCCATGTAATAGTAACTTTAAGTGAAATTGTGGTGAATTTTTGCATATTGACAATGCAGAAAAGGGGGGGATTTTTTAAAAAGTATTTCCCATTTTCAGTATCTGAAAACTTGATGGTTGTTCAAAGTAGTAGTGACCCCTAGTTTTACTACTCTTCCATTACCATATATATATATAGTTTATCTAGGAATTGATCTGATATTATGTTTTAAGAACCTAATGCAGTCACAAAGATTCTGATACAGGTGTTATCTCATGGTCTGATCTTGCTCCCGGTGAGCTAACATTTTAAGATTGGCTTAATGAAAAGAGATATAAAAGTTGGAGATTAAATACTGTGCTTTTAAAAGGTTTGGCTTGTGTAAATAAAATTCAAGACACTTTAAGTAATTACTTTGAGGATAAATAATGCATGAAGTTATGACCAATAGAGTAACTGGTAGTATGGCTGAATTAAGGATGCATTTTGCAACTTGGACTAGCTTTCTAGGCTTTCACTGCTGAAACTAAAATGGAGAAGGGAAACTGTAGCCATCAGTGTAAAGTATTAAACAAACCACCTATATAGGCCACATAATACAACACCTAAATAAAATTCAGTGCACTGTAATACACAGGAGGAAAGTTTAAACCACATTAACAGTTACTTTGTTCTTTTATGCGATAAACTTGTATGGTAGGTAAGCTGTGTTTAAAAGCTGCCAAATTATTTCCTCCTTGATGTATTTTTCTAATTATTATTAGCTAATAATCTTAAATCATTACAGAACAGTGAGTGGTTCTGGTCCCCAGCAGAGTTTAGTTCAGGTTGTGCCCTGAGGAGACAAGGGAGTATCTTTACAAACAGCTAAATGACTCCTGCATCAGCCGTAGATGAGCACAGAATTATGATGCTGCTTGTGGCCCACTGGAGTAGCACAAGATGGGCTGGCCACTTCTAGCAGCATTCCTAGCTCCTGTTTCTCTCACAATAACATCTGGGCTTGATGATGGGACCATCAGGAAGAATTATTCCCTTCCTCTGCCGATTTTGTTACTAGGCTTCCTTTGAGTCGAATTCAATGCTTACCAAATCAAGTGTTCTCTTATATGAAGCACCACTAGACTACACTCAGAAGCAGGGTAAATAACTCTCAGCTTCATCCTACTGTACATGGACTGCTGGTGTCTATCTGCTTGGTTTGGATGTACCTGTGCTGTGCTGTAGTCATGACTGCAGTGTGGGCACATCTTTAAGTAACTTTTAAAGCTATGAATGAGTTGTACATAACTTTGTATGATGGAGATAGGAGAATTAACTGGGGAGAGTTAATTCTAGCTAAAGTTCATCCTACTGGATTTTTATTTTAAAGTTCTCTTCTGAAGACATTTATAGGGTGATGGCTGGCAGTGGATCAGATCATATGGGCAAATGAAAATGAGAGATCAGATTTATCAGCATTTAGATATCTTGGACACAGAAGTAGGTACCATTCCTTTCATCAGAACTAAAGAGAGAACAGCAAGTCCAAAAAGGCTTAGTACTCTTGGTGTAACATTTATAATTAGACATAACGCTCTTCCACACAGCCTCTTGCCAACTTAGACTCCTTCCAGAAGAAAGGGGGGGGGGGGGGGGGGGGATTATTTTGTTTTTTGTGTGGACCGGGCACGGTTATGTCTTTTCAAATTTTTCTTTTTTTTGTCTTGCTTTTTTTAACCCAGGG
>JAAGNO010025807.1:78489-93224 GCA_033439905.1 Ceryle rudis
GCTTCTAGAGTGACTTTAGGAAATTTCTGCTAATGCATTTTTAATGTTTTTCTCCATATTTAGGATTTTTTTTATCATCTTAGACTGTCAAATTGACCCGGAGATTGTTGCTCCTAAAAACTAGCAAAAGTGAAATTCTGAAAATAATAACCTCAGGAATATCTTCCATGTGTTGTAGTTATTTTCACTAAGTTAACAGGGGACTTGCCACACTTCAGAGCTTTGGGATTTTCTTTTGAATAACTTGAATGAATGGTTTTAATAGTTTATCACCCCACAGTGCTTTTTAAATTAAAATATTATTGTATCTGTCCATTGTGTGATGGTCATTTTTGTCTTGATGTTCTCTTTAAATTGAAAATACAATCTATTTATGCCATACAAAAAGAAGTTTCTCTCGTACTTGATCTGAAATCTCATTAGGTCTGAACTAGATAACGAAGAGACACTCCTGCAGTTTAGACAGAACTAAACATATTCTCTGGGTTTTTTTGGTGGCTGTGTGAAACTGGCACTATTCACTTGGGGCACTGTTGTTTGGGACTGGGGGAGGACTTTTCTCAAGTGAGATGTTTGGTGATAAGCGAAAGAATGGAGCTGTAAAAGTAAGATGTGAAGGCCAAAACCACTGTCAAACCAAACAGGCCACTCTAGAAAACTAACTATAAACTATCCTGGTGGGGATATTAAAGGTGTAGTAAATGACCTGGAGGAATCTGTCATTAATGATTCTAGGTACCTTGATTATTAAGCCTTAACACTAAAAGATTCTGGGGGTGGAAGGAGAATTTTGGAAAATTCCAAGTACTATTTAAGATGTTCTTTCAAGGTCTTTTTGCCTGAGCAGCCAGAAGTGAGAAGTCACTTCGTTCTCCTTCCAGCCGAGTTTTTAAGTGCCTTGGAGCTTCTGGATCTAACCCTTCAGTTAATCCAATAAGAGTTCAATGAGACATTTCTTGGAAATGTGGGGGGTTTCGCTGTTGGACTTTTTTCAGCTCTGATTAACTGTTTACTTCTGCTCTTTCTAACAGATCAAATGTCTAAAAGGCCAGAGAGACTTCTCAGACCAACCCACTTTTGATGGGATTCACATTGTCAACCATTTCACAGGAGATGATGAATCATTTCATTCTTCTGATGAAGATTTTATAACTAACTCCATACAGGAGAGTGGGGTGAACTTTCATTTGCACAGGAGGACTGGTCAGATAGCTTTGGATCACACAGTTGTAGACAGCAGTGACAGTGATACTGAGGAAAATGCCCTTCAGACTGGGAATTCAGACAAGATGGTTTCCAAGCAGAGAAGAATGGAATCTTACTCTACTACTGTGTGATTATCACTATGACTAGCATTGAAGACTTTTGTATTTCTTTAAGGTGAAATTGTCAGGTAACCGAAACTATCCAGCAGTCAGTTTAGGTAACTATTGGATCTGGTCTGGCCTATAATAAACACCACGTACTGTCTATCTGCCTTCTCTCTTTGCCAAATCTTGCTAACGACATACCATTGCCATAAAACAGGCTGGGAAGAAGTTGATGGATGACAGTTCTGACAGTATTACTGAATGTTCCTTGGTTTAGAAACTGCAAATGTACCATTTCTTTAATGTGTAAGAACCATTTTTGCTGTTCTCAAACAAAGGAATAATTTTCCTCTGAAGAAATTGCTCTTGTGCAATATTTTATGCTCTGAACAAATGTGTACGTTTTACATTGTTACCCATTTGTGATCAAGATGGACCCTAGTAAACCATCTGATCATGATACATATATATATAAAAATATCTTATGCTTCTTGATTACTTTTGGTTTTACTAAAGTTATTGGATGCCCACAGAAGGCTTGAAAGAGGAGCCTTTACCTGTACTACTTCATATATGCAAATAATGGTCACTAATGTCATAAAGGGGTTTTTCACCATTTTCACTTAAATCTATGTGCATCTGCTTTTGATGTTGCTAAACAATACCTGGTCTGAATATATTAATTACAATAATGTTTATTTTGTACATATTTATATATCTACACCAAGCTGAAAATGTACATTACACCATTTTATATGAGGAATGTAAATGTTGCAATGTTATTGTCTCTGGTATTCTAATGGGAAAATGAATTCTGTATATACACACTAGAAATGAATTACTAAATAAAGGCAAAACACTAACTTTACATTAAATTTCAGCCTAGCTACACTAACAGGTTCATGTTGGAAATGCTTGTTCAAAACACTATTAACTGAAATCTTTTACCTTCATATATATGTAATGAAAATAAATTTTTCATGATTTAACAAGGTGGCAGCATTTACTGTTTACTCACTTCTAAGCTACAGCCCTTGGTTACTGCATAGTTCCTTGCTGGCTCTAGATGAGAGTGGTAGTTCAAATAAGGTGAAAAATTATTCATGTCTTACAGTTAGTTCTAATGAAGGCACAGTCAGTGCAGTAAGAATATGTAAGTTCAGTCTCTTTACAGTTTTCTATTGCAGAGCTACTTAGGAAATAAGCTCTTGGTCCTGTCACCGTGTATCTGTGATTCACCAAAGCAGTAAGAGTGAGCATTCTTCTTTCACACTCTCCTGAAAAACAGTCTTGCTACCACTGAGAAGCAGTGGAGTTGTTTGAAATTACTACTGTGTGGAAGCATACTGCTGAACACATCTGCTAGTCCTGCTAGATACCTCCTTTACTTTTATTTTTACTGTATCCTCACAAAAAAAACCAAAACAAAACAAACCAGCACAACGGAGGAGATAACAAATCTACATCAAAGAAGCATGTTCTCAACAGTATTAACTACCCATGTGCAATCTAATTTAAATTTTAAAGCAGGTGGGTGACATATGGCAAGTTACCAATGTATGGTACCAATCTTGCTTCAGTATTTCTGCAAAATTTCCCCACATCCTACTAGTGAATATGTAGTTCCTAGTACTGCCTGTAGAAATCGCCGTCTCTGAGGTGGATTAGCTGACCGATGCGGAGATCTGTTGGAAATTTCATGTATGCAAAACCAAATTGGGAGCACTTTTGTTCCCTAATGAGTAACAGTTCCCTTTTTTCCGTCCAATGAGCATCTGGTAACTTATGTTTGCACCTGGATAATCGTTGCCCAAGAGGATAGGTGACAAACGTCTTGTTGCCTGTCATCAGAACCAGCTGCAAGTCTCTTTTAAAGGTAATGATCTGTAATAAGTGGCAGGAGCAAAATTCAGTTGGAGAGCCATAAAAATCCTGTCTGTTTGAACAGTGAAGTGTTATGATTTTGCAATAACTGCCTTACTGTTCAAGTGATAGCAAATGAGATTAGTTGGCAAGGGTTATTTCCTGAACTTTTGTGGTTTTAAAGTATACTAATAGAATAAATACTCATACCAAATAACAGCATAAATAATATCAAGGGAAAAGCAGATAGTCCTTGTCCACTTCGCTGCATCTCTTCTAGTGATAAAGGTCAATCACAGGATATGCTGCAGTGTCAGAAGACTTACTTATCATGTACAGGGTATCTTCGGAAGACAGCCCAAGAGGAGGCTGTTCAGAATCATCCTGCTTTTTCTGCAACTATTCTGCCAAAAATTAAACTACTCACTTTGCCTCTGTGTATTATCATTTTTGTATGCACCAGAATAATGTCAAATCATCAACAGCATGGATAATACTTTTATCCACGTGTAATAAATAAAGCATACTGATTATGCTACACACCATGACCTTGCTTGCGTGACCTAACAAACATTGCTGTTCTCTTGGATTTGCTCTTACATGATGTAAGTGCTCAATGTGAATGTTAAAAGCATAAGGTAAAAGAAAAAAAAAAGCATATAAACATGAAAACTTAAAGATTCTTAAAGAGGCAGGTGCTGCAGCTGAGAAGACAGGTGAAATAGGAAAGGGGGATGCCTTGCTATATACTGTTTCCATGTAAATGACATTCTATGTTTGGTAGTGAAAATGGTTCTGCTTTCCCAATCTGATAATCAAATGTCTTCACTAGCTAGAGAAGCCTCAATATTTACATTTTCTTATCTCTCCAGGCTCAGAGAATGAATATTTTAGCTCCTAATAGCATTTATGATTTAGACGGGGTTTTACTTCAGTCTTTTCTTTAACCTATGAGAAGTTTGCGACATTTGTTAAAAATTGGGAGCATGACTAGTTGGGAGAAAGTACATCTGTGAAGTTAGAAGCATGTATTACAGTCACGGCTCAGCAACTACTTGTTCATGTTGCTCACATAGAAGTTTGCATAAATTTAACAAAACCACTTCACAAATCTTGTACGATGGAACTTAATCAGTACTCAGCCCTTTAATAGAACTGCAACACAAAAGGAATTGCATGTTTCTCTAGGGTTTTTAATGTAATCACTGTTCTGTATCAGAGACTACACTGGTAATTTAGTGAAACTTGATGGTCATATAACATTTAGATTTTAAGCTAGAATGACCTAAAGATATATTAGTGTAAAAATACCCACAGTTTAGACTGGATGTGCTGCTAATTCCATTACCTGTAGAGGTTCCAAATAATGTAACTCATCTGGGGGGAAGGTAGAGGATCATGCAAATTCCTTACGAAAGCCATTAGGGTAGTTGTGGAGACTAAAAAAAAATTAAATCTTTAAAATAGAGGTTAGTACAATCTAAGTGGAAACTACAGTATTATGTTTAATTATGCACCAGCTACTGACTCGGTGCATATTGAGAAGGAAGAGGAAAGTTCTGTATCAACTAATGGATTCCTGGATTTAGCTAATTTTTGTTCTGTGAAATACCTTTCTGAATATAAATGTACTGATATGTTGTTTGTAATTATCGAGGGGTTTGGTTGGTTGGTTTAGGTTTGGTTTTGGGGTTATTTTGATTTTGTTTATTTTAGAAACTAGCTCAAGACATAAGAAAAATCAGTGAAACACATATATGCAGTAGCCTGTAGAACCAGAAATTCTGAATGATGGAATGAAAGGCAAGTGGTAAGTTGACTTTCAACGTAACCTCTATATAGCATGAAGTTTCAGCTTCAGAGTGGAGAAAACATGTTAAGATAAGCATGCTTATGCATACGTGCACACTGATTGACTAAGATGCAGCTCTTAGATCCAAGATACAATAGCTTAACACCCTCCTTTCCAGGAATTAGTACCTCATTGCACAATTATGAAAAAACAAAAGCAATGTGGCATACTTTTAGAAATGTATACTGTTGCAAAAATGACTGAAATTTCTATGAGAACTAAAATTCCTGAGACAATTTTGCATAGTCTACATTCTGTAACCCATTGATTCAATTTTCTTCTATTCATAATGGACGTAAATTCTGGGTCCGTTCCTTCCCAAAGCTGGAATCCCTCTCTTCATCCCAACCTTCAACACCACAACCTACTGTCACATTCCCTCTTCAGTTTGTGTTCACAATGATCATTACTTTTCTAGTCTGCTCTGAGAGCAGCAGAAGTTACTCTGGTTTTCCCAGCAATCAAAACAATTGCTATCAAAATGACTGATAAATGTCTCACATCTATGTCATACATGTGTATGGCACATGTTTATGCCATAAAGAGAAACATAAAGAAGGTAGGGACAAGATCCTAGGGGAAAAAAAATAATAAGCAAGATACGTTAAAAATAATTGAATTGTGAAAAAAAAAATTATACAAAAATTAGAGACACTTCCCAAAAGAATGCACAGTGCTGCACGTTCTAGTTGCTTCTCATAGTGAAAGTGTTCTGGAGAACTGTGATCTCCTATTTTATCACTTTAATGTGTGTATGCTACTTGGAATTGCCCTGTTCGACGACTTCTTCCGATCCTGACTTCCACAGACAAATTGCTTCTCCTCTCCCATATATCAAGCAGCTAACCTGTCAAATCCTGTTCTTCAAATCCTTCGTTACAATCCTTCAACTCTTCACTTCTGAACATTAAGATCTCTGCATCCCATCACCTTTGGTGCCTTATGTGATGTCGTCTTAGCTCTCATAGTGACATCAGGCAGCTGCTGTGAACAGTGCAGTAAATTATGCTGAGTGCCTTTTCAGTCTTAAGCACGTCCATAATGTACTCCCACACGAGTTTAAACCCCTCTATTTATTTCTTCCCCTCTTTCGGCACTATGGGGAAATGATCATGTACTTACCATGGCATTCAAGTGCATCTCACCAAGTTTTTACGTTTAACTTTGAATATCACACTTGCATTGGGGGAAGCATTAGAGCAGCTCTGTTAAAACCCATTCCCAGCCTCCACCACCTACACTTCCCATGAATTACATCCCCCAACCAACTCAGGACCGTTGGCTTTTATGGAGCTTTTTCACACTGGGATACAGAATACCTGGCATTGTCACACAGCTTTAGCAGTCTCATTGTGATCACGGCATGCTCAAGACCATCTTAAGGTTACTGAGCTGCAGCACGGATGTCACACCATAAACCAGTAAGAGTTTAGTCCCTTCGCCTCTGTTCAGCGTGCTGTTACTACAGATAGTAAGCTCCTCTCGGGGGCAGAAAGAGCCCTGGGACAACGACCGTCGAAGGCTAAGAAGTGGAAATTGCCTTCAGGCCCTACCTACTGATTGCAGCAGCTGTAGCACTTTCGGTCCCTTGGTCCCTAGAGATAGGACCCCAGCGTTATTTCTGGGTTGCAAGATACAACGAGCGAGGGGAGCGAGTTCCAGATAAAAAGAGCTGGAAGTCCCCGACACGAAAACTAAAAAACTCACGCGCTACAGCATGAGTCGGGAGTGCAAAGCAGCACCGGCTCCCGGCGCCGCGGCAGCGGGGGGTTCCTTGTCTTTGTTTCGTCTACAATCCACTTTCTCCCTTCTCACCCGAATTTTGCCTCTGTTTGCACGTATTCCGTCGGGCTCTGAGCTGCATGCGATCGTACCAGAGCAGGATCGGTGACAGCTCTCCCGAGGCTGGAATGTCGTTGCACAGTTCATTTCTTGTCTCTCCAGGGTGTTTTTAGCTGTATAACAAGCCAAGACTTAAGGATATTAAAGGGGAAGAAAAGTGTAAACTCAGAGGCAAATTATCTGTAAATTCCTAAAGTCATGAATTTGAACAGACGCGTGTGCTGGATTTGAGGAGTGGTATCTGCGAAATACTTACAAAAAAACCCAGTGGAGGTCTGAAGTAAGCAAAAGCCACCACACCACAGCACGTGCCTGGTATTTTCTGTCGTGTCTGATCCTCACAAGGGCTATCTCAGTTGTAACTCCTCATTTTAGAAGCTACTTTTTTCTTGGCTCTACAAACCAGGGCTTGTGTAGACTTTCGCATTTGAGATGGGGAGCGTGATGATGTAAAAACGTTTGTTCTCTCCACTGTTTGCTGCCTTCCCTGCAGGTTCATGGTTCCCAAGGGACATTACGGGTGGATAATCAGAATCCCTTGGGGATTACAGAGCATGGGACTTCAGTACCCCTCTGTACCCAGACCCAGGCCGATCGCTACCGAGATGCACACAGGGAGCTCTTCCGACACTTCCTGAGGACCCTGAAAGGTGGGACGCCACTCACGCTAATGGCTGGAATTGCTTTGGGTTTGCTTTCAGCGAACACCTCCCTTGGAAGCTGCTCCAACAGCAGCTGCGCTTTGGTGTTTGTGTCTGAAACTCCAAAAAGAAATGAGTCGCTGTGAAAAGTAGGAACGGGGTTTGTCATGGTTCTGTTTAAACCAGTGTCGTGCGGGTGCTGGGTCAGCTCCCCATAAGCAAACCCGGGGTTTGGTGGCTGCTCTGAGGTGGGCAAGGGGTGGAGAGTTGGTCTGGAACTGTTCTGAGAAGCAAAGAGAACTGGAAGGGAACGTTGCGTTGGGCCGCACTGTATTTGGTGCAGAAGGCAGCCGTTGGGAGCAGCTCGGAGCCCCTCGGACGGAGCCCTGGCTGCCCAGGAAGAGTGAAAATATTTCTGTTCCGCTGGCTGCGCTGACAGACCCACAGGAGTTTAGTGACAGGACAGGAAGGAGATGGGGATGAAACTTTCTCTTTAAAACCTGAGGCCCCAGCTCCGGGAGCTGACAAGGGATGCTGCAGCGGGTGGCGATGCGCCAGAAGGCAGCACAGGTGATGATGTGGGTTTCATCCAGCGCCTTGTTCCTGTCCCCGCAGGCAAGGAACCCCCTGCCATCACCAAAGAGCAGTTTCTCTGGACAATCCAGGTCGCTGCAGCTGCCGAGCAGTCCTGGAGGAGCGGATCCGCCGTTGACCTGCGCAGCGAAGCGATCGATTCGTCTGCGATCAAGACTGAGACGCTGTGACAGGCGCTGCTGTTTCCCGAGGGGAACAGCCCCAGATCTCTGCCTGTCTCCACTGTGACCTTAAAATGAGACTTGGGGTTTTGATGTTTCCACTGGGAATGCCCAGAAGACGGAGGCGCTTCTGAACCCACAGAGGCCGTGGCTGTTTCTTAGCACACCAGGCAGAGCCCACGAGGGATTCGGGGCAGTTTCATCCAGGTGGATGAAACTTTTCCTTCCAGGGAGCCCTGCTGGCCATGGAGCTCAGTGTTCCTGAGAGAAGACCAGGTCAAGTTGGGCGGCTCCTCAGGCCATGGTACAAGGGCGTCGACCACCACCGGCCGTGGTGGGAGTGGTGCAAGCGGCAGCTTCGCCAGCGAGGTGATGTAACGCTCTGGAAAACTAGGGAGCATCTGTCTGGTCCGTGCTCATTTCCCTTCTGTACGGCAGGAGTGAGACTTATGGGTTGAACTCACCTCTGGGCCTCGTTTGTTGTTTCTACCGGGTTTTCTAAATCTTTTGGAAAAGAAATTACTGTCTGATTTTCTTGGGGGGCTGGGAAGAGATAAAGCCAGAGAGGGAGAGCTCTGAGTGCCCTGATGTCAGAGGGACGAGGGACTTGGTAGCAAGGCCGCCGAGGAGCAACGCGCTCGGGCGTTTTGGCACCGCTGGCTGCGCTGTCGCAGGGGTGTCAGAACGGGGTCAGTGGGTTTGCGCAGGGCCTGTAGAGTGCCTGTCACCGAGACAGGCGGCTGTTTGGGGGTATTCGGCACCTGGGCCGGCTGTCAGCTGCGGCACCCCCTGCAGCAGCTGCCTGGCGGCTGCTGATGTCCCTGCTTAAATGCAATAATCGTGTCCTTTGAGGTAGCAAGGGCCTCTGATCGTCTATTTTAAAGGTTTGGGTTTTTTTTACAGTCCATCAGATCTGGAACAGACACCACAGAACAAGGTAGTGCCTTCAGCAACAGGCAGCTCTGCGGTCCCGCTGGGGGCTGTGTCCCTCTGTTCCTGGGGGAGCTTGTTGCGGGTGTACGGGCTCGACTGTTCTTGCCTGCTTCTCACACGATGGTTTTCAAGGTCTTTTTAAAGCTTTTTTTTTTTTTACTGCATTAAAATCATGTTGTTGCCTTGAGTGATAGTTTCTAAACGACACTTCTTGCAAGACTCTGGCTCAATTTCCAATTCCTATATATGGCATATACGTAACTAGAAATAGCACTGCCGTTTAGAACTAAGGACAATTCTCTTGTGGAAATTGTTTCTATCAGTGTAATTTTTTAACCTCAGAAGAGCTGTGTCTCAACGATAAAGACTGCTGTCCCTTCCGCTCTCTGGTTTCTAGTCATTTATTGAAAAAAACCCAACTTTTACTTCGAAAGAAGGTGGCGTTTGCCTCTCGGTAACCACTGCAGCACTTCATTCATGGCGAGCGGGTTCCTTTCAGTGTTCCTGGGGGTTCCAGGCTGGCTCTGTGCAGGGGCGGCCTCGGCTGGAGAGCGGAGCTGAGCCCGGCGCGGGAGGGAGGGAGAGGAGGCACCCCCTGCGTGCCGAAGGCTCGGGGCTGCCGTTGGACACCGAGACAAAGGCGGCAGAGCGAGGGCCTGGGCCCCGGGGCTGCTGTGCGGGAGCAGAAGGAACGGACTCAACACGGATCAATGTGATCAAAGTTGAGCTTTTTTTTCAAACACACACACAGCTTATTTATCTTTTCTAGATCTGTACACGAGCTACATTACATTGCTATTGGCTACATGCTCTGTCCACGCGCCTTACATGCACCTAATTATCGCTAACGATTGGTTAAAGCTACACAGCCACGTCTCCCTTAGAAGGCAGTTGTTGACATTCTCGCAGTTTCTTATCCTGACGTTGATATTCTCGCAGTTTCTGTCTTGTTCTCGCAGGCTTCAGCCTCCTGTCATTGCAAACCGGCTCTGCCTTGACACGTCTCCGCTCGCCCCTCAGGCCTGGTTATGTCAGGGCAAGCCCAGACACGCCAAGGCAATAACGAGTCTGGATGGGCCACATGTCCTTTCTTCTCCAGATTCATTGCTACGCTGCCGGTACCGCGTGGACGAGGCTCGGGCTCGTTTTCCCCGTGACCCTCCCTGGAGCGAAGGTCTGAGCTCTCGGCGCAACCTCCCCGCAGAGCAGGGAGGGCTCATCCAACCTCCGGCTTCCCAGAGAATTCACTGCCCCCTCCTCTGCACCATTCAGAGCAGGAAATGGAATTTTGAATAGACAAGGCTGAGACGTGATTTTCTGCATGTTTACATGCTAGGGCATGGAATTAATTTACTTGGCACCATCGTGTCCCACGAGTAAGTATCAATTTTTATAGCTTACATGAAAATAAATCTTTTTATCTCCGTACAGCACAATGAGGATACTGTATGTACATTTGCTTCAGTTTATATACACAAATATTTAAGTACATGAACACAGTGGGAACTGACAAACAGGTTCTTTTCTGCTCTACAAGGAACTGAAGGGAACAGGGACTTTTTGGCAGTCCATCAGGAGCGAGTCAGTCACTGGCAGATGCCAGCGCACAGAAGGGAACGGGCGAGGGCTGAGTCCTATCAAGGACCAAACCTGTTGGTTTCAGACACCAGGGAGCACAGGCGGCGAGGGCAGGGCGGTAGTGACCAGGGCGGTAGTGACCAGGGCTGGTCTCGCCAAGAGGGAAAGGTTCCGTCTTCAGGCCGCGTCCGCTGGCTGCGGGGTTCCAGGAGCTGCCTCCGCTGTGGCGACCGGGTGGGCAGAAAAGCCCCGTTCCTTTGGGAAGCTGCCCCGGCCACCCTCCCTCCTCTTCCTCAGCCAAGCCGCTGCGGTTTCCTCTCCGGGGCGGGCGCCTCGCTCAGGGCTGGGTGTCACCCCCAGCCTGCAGTTCCCCGCCGGACAACACAAACTTTTCTAGACACCCGAGGCTGAAAGTATTTTTCACAGGGGGTTTCATTCTTGCTCTGGTCTCTCGCTGCTGCCTTCGGGAGACCCTCAGTTGATCTCTCCCTCCGTGAACTCTTCCTTTATGGACTGTTTGCGAGATTTGCAGTCCGGGAGGTCGAACCCAAAGTCTGCCCACTCATCGGCCCCGCCACGGTTGGGGATGGTGATGGTGTGGCGCACGCGGAAGTGCACGGCCTCCATCACGCGCTGCCGCTGCAGCTCCCCCGAGCTGCCGATGGAGATGGTGGAGGCGTTGCTGCTGGAGCGGATGAGCTGCTGGGCCCCGTAGTCGTGGCTCTGCTTGAGCTCTTGCAGACCTCTCCAGATGATCATCCTGTACTGCTCCGGGATCTTCAGTGCTCCGAGATCCTGGAAGAACAACAACGCTGAGGCACAGCCGGCAGAGATGCGACTGCACCGGCGGGACCCCAAACTCAGGGTTCAGAGGGGCACGGGACGATGCAGGGGCGGGGCTGGCACTCCCTGGGTCACAGCACCCAGCCCACACGCACATTCCCCACAGGTTCAGAACCAAGGGCCAGTTGGCCGGTTGTTCCAACAGGTCAGAAATTCCTTTTTTTTTTTTGTTTTTTTTGGGTAGGGGTTGGGTTCACATCAAATTGGTGTGAAAATGGGAGGGAGGGGCTGCTGGGCTGCCTCCTCCTCTAGTCCTGGACCAGGAGGCTGGAGCAGCACCAGCCCCCAGGGAGCACCACGCATGGTGGGGCTCTAATGGGCTGTTACACTGCTGTGGGCTGGGGTCGTAAAGCCAAACAAGGTCGATGACCTCAGGACTGGGGGGTCCTGCACCAGAACGCACACGGTAGTAGCAGAGAGCTGCCAGAGATCCATGTTAATGCCAAACAGAGACTTCGTGGGTGTTAACTGGAGAGGACAGCGAGTATGCAATTAGTAATTAATTACAAATGCCGACTTGGACACACAGCTCAGCGACCTGGGGCAAGGTCTGGTGGTACCAAACGTTGCCTTTGACAGATGGTCACAGAGTTAGTTCAGAAAACGGTCCAAAACCAGGCTAAGGTTATGCAACTGGCCCCAGCTACCAACGAAAAGTCATTGTGTCTCCAGCAGCCCCGTCACCGCCAGGTCGATGGCAGCTGCTACAACCTGCCCGGGGACACAGCGGGATCGGGGCAGCAGCTTCGTCCCGGCCCAAACACCAGCTCTGGGATTTACAGGGCTTGCTGTGACTCAAAGGTTTAAGATTATTGTGGGTTTTTTCCCTTTTTTCTCGCTATCCTGACAGGCTGGGGGAGCCCCTGCCTCAGTGCCACCCTCGCTGTCGTCACCAAGAGCCTGGGAGTTAATCACCAGTGGCAGCAGCAGAGGACGGACGCTCTGCGCCAGCTCAGCTCCTTGCAGCACCCCCGCTGCTGGTTTTCATGGCACCATTTGCCTGACTTTGGCTATTCTATTCCAGGGTTCTTCAGACAAATGCCCTGGTCTTGACTCCTTGATTTCAGCCTCTTTGATCTTAAGGATTAACAGGGGAAGATAAAAGCAGAAGTGCTCCCACCAGCTCATGGGCTGTGGGTTATTTTACTGAGCCCTCAGATGTTTTTTCTTTGTTAGGTGGAAAATCCACCTGAGATCTGGTCTGAGGATCTTTAGCTCTTTTGTTTCTGACAGCCTGGAGGAACCAATTTGGGCTGTCACGGTTGCTGCCGACAACTGAGCTACTGCTAAATCTGAGCAGGAGGATGCATAAACGAACGTAAGGCATAAATCCTGGGAGCACATGTTCTGTGTGACCAGGGGTTCACATTTTCCCTTTCCTTTAAAAGAGATTTGTCCTTGCTTTTCAGATCAACAGCTGATAGAAACAAGTGGTAAGAACAGATCTTCCCAAAGCATTTACCTCTATGGATAGGTTCTGCAGGTGGTAAATATTCTGTAACCCTTGTGAAGTGAAATAGTCGATGCAGTTTGGACACCCCAATCCTGTTAAAAAACTGCAGAAAAAATTTGGACAATAAAGCAGCATTAACTTCTCACGAATAAAAGCTGTGCTCTCGACCATCGCTGCCGGGGCAAACCCTGACCCAGGTCCCTGGCGAGGCCGGGGGCTGCCGGGAGCTCCTGCCTCTGGGGGTTGGGGGGGGGACAGGAGGCCAGGCGGGGGGAGCTCTGGGGTGCTCTGACCACTCAGGCAGGGGTTTGTCTGTAGCTGGTGCTGTCCCAAGCACGGCTTCATTTCACTAGTGTCAAAGTGAAGCACGGGACTACGTTCATTCCTAAAAACTATGGTTTTTTTTTTTCCCTCCTGACCAGCAGAGGTTTCAGCTCAGTGATTTTCTCAGAGTAACCTGCGGGAGCTTGAGCACCTCTCAATAAACAGCACGAAACAACCTTCCCGACATTGGCAGGGCGTCTGTCCACCTGTCTGTGGTCTTTTTAAAGACTGAAATGTTAAAAAGCGGCTGCAGAGCTGGTAACGCATCCCTGGTGGAAATAAGCCACGTGGAGCCACTTCCAGACATCGCTGGTAAGGAAGGGGAAGGGGGAGAGTCACAAAGCCACGTGTCTGTTTGACAGGCAGAAAAAGACTCTCGTTTGGATGCGTTTAGTTTTTAATTAAGCCGGGACAGGGGGCCCAGACAGAGGTGCGTGAGGGCAGTAGAGGTTTCTAACTGGTGGGTAGCTGGGCTTTGGTTTCTGAGATGAGAATGGTCTGTGTGGTTTTGTGAGCAGTGATTTCTCAGTTGGGACCAGTGGTGACTTGACCAGTTGCTAGACAGATCTGGAGGTTAGAGTGAGGGACGACAGCAAGAAAAGTCAGAGGACAAGACAGACAGAGCATTGGAGGCCTCCCCTACCTGACAAGGCTCGGATCGGGGTTGTAGGGCGGAGGGGGGGTGCAGTGTGATCCAGAGACCATGGACTGGGATGAGTGGCCCCCATTCATTTCTCCGTTGGGTTGCATGGGGTGACTGTTCAGCATTCCAGGTCCTAGGAACACAACAAGTAGATCTGTTAGACATCCGCTCCACCGTGATAACCACCTGCCCACTCGGCAGGAAGAACCCCTGCGAGCACGGGCTGCTGCCTGCCCGCTCTGCCCAGCACAGCAAGGACCTTACCCATGGGTCCCAGGCTGGGCGCAGAGCCGGAGCTGTGCTGCGCCGGCTGCCCCACCAGCTGGTTGACAGAGGGCAGCTTGTTGATTCCTCCGCCGTGACCTTTGTTCATGGGTGAAAGGACGGGACCGTAGGAGGAAGGCGTCTGCAGCTGGTTCCTGCTCGAGGAAAGCAAGCGAGTGGTCAGGCTGCGGTGGGTGGAATGGAGCCACCCTGCCCTGTCCTGAGCTCCCCTCTGGCCAAGCAGAATTCCTGCTGGTGAGGAA
Organism: Ceryle rudis; assembly: GCA_033439905.1. Taxonomy (NCBI): domain Eukaryota; kingdom Metazoa; phylum Chordata; class Aves; order Coraciiformes; family Cerylidae; genus Ceryle; species Ceryle rudis. The sequence continues at coordinate 93,054 of JAAGNO010025807.1, forward strand.
TCTAGTGAGGAGTGGCTGAGGGACCTGGGGTTGTTCAGCCCAGAGAGAAGGAGGCTCAGGGGAGACCTTCTGGCTCTCGACAGCTCCCTGACAGGAGGTTGGAGCCAGGGGGGGTCAGGCTCTGCTCCCAAGGACAGGACAAGAGGAACCAGCTCCCAGCTGCCCCAGGGG
>JAAGNO010025808.1:0-18651 GCA_033439905.1 Ceryle rudis
AAATAGGGTGCTTAAAAAAAAGAAAAAATGGAGAAATGCCAGAGGAGGAAAGAATTTTTCCTGCTTTTGTGACTTTTTTAATAAATGACCTATTTCTAGTTTGAAACTAAATTCTCCCAAAGAATCACAATCCTTCCAGAATTTGTACCACAACGTTCAGACTGCAGATTAATCTGATACTATTGACAATTTTAGAGAGAGAATTTCCTTTAAAATATCCTATATATTAATTCATTGATGATTTCTGTATTTAGAAAATTAATGTGAAGTTATAAAATAATATATTAAAAACATTCTCACGGCATGGTGTTGTCTTAGAATATGTAATTCATGTACAGAAACAGAAAGAGTTTAGCACTTAATGAAGGACTTGCGTTTCAAGCTAAATTAGCATCCAACACATTGTGGGGTAAAATGTAAAAGATAATTACTTGTTCCAAACAGAAACTTTTCTTGCTCCCTTTTCTAGCCAGTCTCAAATTCATCTTTTGAAGTTTCATGTCTGTGCTTTCTTTGGAAATTATTTTAATTTCTGTTCCAGCCACAGGGTTCTTCCTTCTAAATATCCATTTTCAATAAATATTTTTGAATAAAGGTGTTTTATGATTCTCATCCATTGGCTTATAGGCACTGAATTGTATTTTACTTGATGTATTTCTTACAGTGCCCTTTTAGTAAAATAAATCTGCCTACTTGTTTCTGACAGGAGCTTTAGGATAGGCTTTGATGGAAACAAACCTAATTATAACTCTCATTTTCAGTGCAATAAATTATATAATGATAATTTTTTCACATCATACAGTGTAAGAAAAGAGGAGTGAGCACAGTTTTGCACACAGCCTAAACCTCTTTGTAGTTCAAAATGAAATCACAGACCAAACCTGGATATTTCACTTGATTTAATTCTCCTCCATTTAAAACTTCTCAATACTCAAATTACTCATCTTGCATATGTATCATCTCTAAATGTAATACTGGTGACTTCAGGAAACGTCCTTCAGGCTAAAAATCAATGTGGTACCATAAGCATTATGTAACATCTCATATTACTGAACAACAACAACAAGAAGCCAGCACGTCTTCTATACTCAAAGTAGATGGTACAGATATTTATGATGCATTACTGAATGAATTTTACTCTTGTGTGACTTTGGACTTTTATAATATATTTTTCAAAACATTATAGCATACAAGTCCATTTTTTCCATAAGAACCAAGGACATTTGCCTTGCCCCTTTTCTGACTTACCTGACTATTAACATTAAATACTGAGAGAACTCATAGCTTGTCCATCTAGTCATGAGAAATACACACCAGGGGAAAAAAAAAAAAAAAAAAAAAAAAAAAAAAAAAAAAAATCACACATAACCACCTCAATAAAAGGAAAAGTCAAAGGTTTGGAGATTACACTTAATAATGTGTTTCATCCAAGGTGAAATTCTACATTATTACATAGGCAGGTTGAAATTTTCAAATCCATATTAAGGACATGTACACCATTTATTTGAGAACAGGCATTCAAACCTCTTGGGCATTAAAAATGTTTATCACTTTATGAAGAACTGAGGCAAACATTGGTTGCCAGAGATAGTTAGCATTGCTAAAATCATTACAGTTCTGAATGCCAGTAACATTCTGTTCTCCAGGTATGAAAGGAAAAATTCCTATAGGAACACTTTGAAACATCTAGATAATTCCAGTAAAAATTCCTCAATTTAATCTTACTGAATGATGGAAAAGAAATGACATCTACTTACAAAATCAGTTTGTGGGGATATGAATCACATTTCAGGTTCAAATATTTTTGGTCAAACAGGTTTCCAAACACACAAATGTTTTCAGAGACTCTGTGGAGACAATACAGAGGCAACATCAATGTTTTTGCAATGTCTGGTGTTTAGGAGTGTTATAATATTTCACAGTGTATCACAGATATTAGCCTTATGACAATTTTGAAAATATCTTTAAAAAAAATGGGAATTTCAGTATGTATTTTTGACTTCATATAAGGTCTCTCTGTCAGTTTTAGGAACACTGTATCCCAGAAAAGGTTATATATATTTTTTTTAAACAAGAGAACAAGAATTTTTCTATTCAGTTACAATAATCACTTTCCAGCTAGCGCATCCATCAAACAATGAGCAATTCACTAGGGTAACATATGCAGGAGCTTGCTTATATATATTCATATTGTCTTCTGCCTGAAAAGAGTTAAATAGAGCATATAAATGATGAATACAGAGCATCTTGGGATACAAAACAACTAAAATAGGTTAATTAGTGAAAAACATGCATCAGAGTATAAGACTGAACTGTAAATGTAATGTTTTTTTAAACCTATTATATGTGCTGATAGTATTCAGGATTAAGGATAATATTAAAATAGGAGATGTTAATTTTCAAACAGAGTTGAGTGGAACGTATTAAGGAGTAAAAAACATTCATTGTTTGAATAATAGTTCAGATGCATTCACATTAAACATACATTAGTGAATACATTTCTTTGACATGCTCATATATAAGCTTAATATGTAAGTGACCTAGAAAATACAGACATCGTATAATCAATGACAAAAATATCGAGACAGATAAGCCCTGAGATCTTTGATCAAAAATATTCTTTGGCAAATAAACAAAACATGTTATCCTGAGAAAAATTATTCTTTGGAGTATTGGAACTGTGAATTCCCCAAGCGGTGCCCTCAGAGGCGCTCTGTGGCAGGACTGCTGTCAGCATTAGATGGGTGAGAAGATACTGATCTGGCTAACAGTAACACCCCCCCCACCCCCCCTTAACTCCAGTCCCCTTGTGTAGGGGAATACTCTAATTCCTGTCTGATGCTCTCTATTGCCAGCTTTCTGAGTGAAGACAGTACATCCCTTCATGTTTTGGCATGTTACAGAGAGCTGACCCGGCTGCTGTCATTTTGACAAACAAGAAATACACTGTCAGGTTGGTATAAGATCAGTTTTATACAGAGAAGTAAGGATCAGATTCCTCTCAATTCAAGTGCTGACAAGGGATTCTAGGATTATAAGGATTTTTTTCTCTATCTAAAAGATCCTCTTCCTCAGTGGCATTGCTGCTGAATTTGTGTACACTGTTCTTTTCCACCACATTAGTGACATTTGCAGGTTGGCTGAAATCAAGACTAATATGCCATTGGTATTTAATTCAAAATGCTCTGGGGTGCCTTTCTGCTCGGTTTGCTGTGTACATGTCTGTGGGCTTCTGAATGGAGAGACATAAGAATAATTCTTTAGAAGGGATAAATCTCCTCAAAGGTCTGTAGTTGAAGATGAAAATCTTGAGTTAGTGTATTTTGGGCTCACAAGATAATAACCATCATTTGGCTAAAACAGTCTTCTGAAATTGGGAAAATTTGCAGTCATAATACTGTTTCATAAAGTCTTTGGCATATAATGCATCAGGGCAATCGTTGTGTGGCTATCCATGACCTGTGATCATCCTGTTAAGTTTATCTGCTGCATGATGTGCTCATACAGAAACCTAAACAGAAGTGCAATGCTGATAAAACATGAACTTGTCAAGAGAGCAGTAAAGTTTGCTACAGTTTTAATAAAAGCATCAGTGAAATTTTCAGTGTTTAAGAAATACTTCTGATTTTTAATACCAACACTAAAGTAAAACTTAAGTCCTCTTTTTAACGTATGCATTTTTCAAGTAAAAACATGTAACAATTTCAAACACGTAGACTGGATAATTTTTTATATGGATGTTCTCAATTTGTGTTAGGCAATTGACATTTTAAATACAGGCTAGAAGAGGATATATATCAGAGTATGAAGATAGAAATGTTAAAATACATCTTTTATTTTGACAAGTTAAAGCTCTGTTTGAAGGTCTTTGATTCACAAAGCTGGAATAGATTCATAGTTTTGAAATACAATCCTCTATCATATTCACTTCTTAGACAGTTTAGTGTCTTAAAAACGAAAAATGCATATCAGGCAGTATCCTAGACTGATTTGCTTCATGGGCTATAAGAATAATCAGAAAAAACCCTATTAAGTAGATTTACATAAAATAGTGATAATTTTACTATCTACATTTACCTATTTGAAAAATTAATTCTGTCGTTATTGAATCTAATACATCAGGTATCTAATAATAAACCCAGTCAAATGAACACTTTTTTCATTCAAAGGTGCTGTCTAAATATTTTCTATTATCCAAATACAACTGAATAGTGATATTCGAAACAATTATATTTCAGTACAAGTCAGATAAATTCATCTGATAAAGATCATCATTATGGTTTATAACAAAATATTTCCATTGTAGAAACCAGATTGTAGCCAACACTCAATAAGAGTCTTTTTAATGAGAAACATTAAATCACTGCATCTTCTGGAGATGCCACCTTTCCAGTGTTAACAGTATTTCAAGCCTTTTTTAAATACTGCAATTGCAGATTTGGGGTTTTTTACTCCGTATTTTCAGACGTTTGTAAATCATTCAGATATACCCAATACATAACTAACACTACGTATAAAATACATAGAAACTAAGAATGTATGAGCAGTCTGGTGCTTTTTTTCTCCTCCTCTGCTGGAAGTAAACACCTTTTCTCTCAAATGACTGAGTATCTGTCACATTCAAAAGTGGAGTGTAGTTCTTTATTACACACCAGGACAACTCCTTGGGTACTGATGGTGTGGGTTTTGTACCATAAGCACTAGCTAGCAGATCTTTGGGGCCTTTGAATTTAATTTGTATTCATTCTCAGTGCCTTTGGATTTCATTTGCTGTATTCTCTAATGGACAATAAAATCACGTAATAGATAGTTAAAAATTTCTCATAAAATTCTGCTGATATGCTTATAACAGGGTCCCAAAGCTACAAATTCGATTAAAAACATACTGAAACCAGAGGCCAAACTGCAAAGTTCTTGTGACTGATGTCTGAACAAGACACAGCAATACAGTATTTTGTGATGACAGCATGTAATAAGAAAAATAGATACAATAGAGCAGAAGTATATCCAAGGAATCTGTATTCCCGAAACAAAGTCACTATATACCTGTATATATCTGTATTCCTGTCAATGTCACCCTGATAAATACCAACATTCTCGGTTGCCCATGACAAAGGATCTTTAACCAAACTTATATAAATAATAAGCAGGGAATCTACCCAAGTAAAATTTCCAATACATTTTTCTGTAGGAGGTTTCTGAAATTATCTGTCAAAAATCTTTATGGTTTCCAACCCTTAACTTGAACTATCAAGTTATCATGCAGACATGCACCCAAACCACCAGCAGATAAACTAGTGAAAGCTCTCTCTCCTGTTCTCTGTCCTCCTGTAGTCATCCATGGACAAAATTAAAAGTACAAAGACTCTACAAAAATAGAGCAATGAAGGGACTTCCCCACTTCACATATAGAAGACAAAGGTGAGCTTTGCCACACTGATCCCTCTTTTAAGTCAAAATTAAAGCAATTTTTTTAAGACTCAGTATCTTTTTAAGTCACAAACTGAATAAGAAGGTCATGCATAGCCCCAGTAGCGATATCTCTTATCCCTGTACAATCAGACACAACGACCTGTTTTTTACTGCAAAATTGTATGAGGACTGAAGCTTCAGCTAAGTTCATATAAAGAATCTACTGAGCTGATAAAAATATCTACAGGTGTAGGAATGAAATCAAGCAAAACATAAGTTTCTACACAAAGAGGTTCATCTACCTACAGACATACTGCAAGGTAGAGAGAAGGCATGTGAGCTCAAACTTGCTGAAGTCCTCGTTGCTATGCTGGAATTGGTTGTCAGAGGTGGTGTTTTAGGAAGGGCTGTTACCCCCACAGCTGTTGCCTGACTAGGAATATCAGATGTCACATTGATACCATGGCAGTGTAGAAGTCAGGCAAAGAAGCAGGAGGAATGAACTGTAGTGTGAATCTACAGAGGCTTCACTTCTGGGAGACAAGACGATGACAGTAGGTTATTTCTGCAGACATTGGAGGAAGGAAAATTCCCATGTGCTTTCAGGATGATTGTTGGATGTAGACCTTTATTAAGACACTGGAGCTAGATGCTGTGCTGGTCCCTACACAGATGTGCCTAGGTGTTATTTCTTGGGTAAATTCCATACCAAATTAAAAGTTTCTGGGGGTATATATGAAAAATAAGTATTTTTAAAAATTTTTTGGTTTTGCTATGCAGTTACACAGGAGTCAAGGTGACCCACACATGTATAGTAAAACTCCTCACAGCACTGCAACACATGCGGCTTTTGGCGTGGTCCAATTGCACAGCCATTAAGTACTAGCATTACCTTTCTCACTAGATGGTAAGTAAAGGTCTTAGGACCATAAGGAACACCTTTCTGAGTTAATATTTTTTCTATCTTATCTAATATTCCATATAGTCATCATCTCTGTCTCTTAGGATGTGTTTCCCCACTTTCTTTTTCAGTAAATCTAGTTTAGGTTGTTAACCTGATTCTCATGCAACAGCTATCCTGATGGGACTGAAACAGCTCCCTGTCTTCCCCCTTTGATGACTGAGCCCATGTAGCAGCTACTTACATTACAGAGAACAGGACAGCCTTCTACAGCAGCTCATGGGCTGCATATAGGAATAACAAGAACTGTTTTATATTTCCTTCTGTTTCAGAGAGGCTCCTAATATTACCAGAAACAGAGTAGTTCAGATAGGTCACTGTTTCTTTAGAAGTTAACCAAGTCTTTCTGGAATGGATAAAAACTTTATCACATAATAAAAGAGCAAAATATCAATACCCTTATCTTATTCTTGGCTAGAGACTTCCTTCCAGTATCTGCTCATATTACTATTCCAAATAAAGGAACAAAACAAAGCAGTCTACATGAACAATCTACTAGAAACACTGCAATTAAAAATATGACCAGGAATAACCCTGCGTTTGAAAAATAACTGTGAAATTTGCCTTATTAGAATCAAATGTCTTGGCCACAACCACAAAACAAGATCCTGGATTTTCATTATAAAATTTCTCTTCCATTAAAAGTATTTTCCACATTCAAAACAATTTATTTGCAGCAACCAAATTTCAGTAAGTCTCTTAATAAAAGAAAATGCAAGAGTCAATTAAAAGCTAAGAAATGAGAGGAAAGAAGAAAATAAGATTAAATGTTAGCAGACACACTCCACAGTTAAGACTTTTCTTCTACGTAATTAATAAGCTCACATTATTTAATTGAAACATTATGCATCCTGCCACATGTTGTTCCTTAACCAGTCAACACATCTGGACTATGCTTGCAAGATAAAATAATTCTTGGGGATCATGGATTATATAGTGAGATTAAAATGACAGATACATTTTTAAGTGAGGAACAATATACAGGATTGGGAATTAGCAATGGTGTCTTTAATATCATGGCTATATGATGTGTTTACGTTGCTCAAGAGTATTATGAAACATTTAGATAAATGTTTGTGTTCTCACTTTTTATACTTTGTCAGTTTATATATAAAAATCCAATTCTTAGAAAATATATCATAAACCTTACAATCAATGACAAGCAGTTTTGTAAGTGACTCAGTAATTGCATTAGTCTCTATCAAATATAACTTCCCAATTAGTGGTGGTGCAATCTGATAAACTATGGAAGCAAGGTAGATCAAATATTTTAGGTCAGCTTATTTTAAATAGAGCACCAATTGGAAAAACAAAACAAAAAAAACCCACAAACAAGTTGCAGGATTATACTCCAGTAATTACCATGTCTGAAGAGCAAAAGGACTGGATTTTTTGTTTTATTTTGTAACACTTTCAGCTAATTACAGTATGTTTTCATCATTCATATCAGAAATGTGCACGCTTTTCTTGGTGCACAGCTACCTCAAGACAAACATGCTGCCAACATACATCCTGTAGCATGACTTGAAACTGCATGCTCATGAAGAGGACTAATAGGAGTCTCCTCTGCTCCTCCCCACACGCCTTGAGCATGTAACTACCATTCACAATGGTGGGATATGTGCACAAGCTTTCAAGTGGGAAACCATGTTTCTGCCTTTGATATTCCACATAACACAGCCCGTCTACTAAATGTTGTTGGTTAATGATAAGCCATCTTTCAGAAAGTTCTGTTACATTCAGCATGTGAAGACAGGTTAAATTAAATAAGTGCAACTCTCACATGTTAACTTTGGGAGGGAAGGCCTTGGTGTTCAATACTAAATTTACTACAGAAAATCAGTGGTCTATTTTCTTCCTGTCTTGAACAAACTTTTAGGTTGTCTAGACATGTTATGGATTTCATTGTCTGGTTTCACCAAATACCATCTTCTGTAACTATAAATAAACCTTTCCCCCAAGAAATCCCCTCTGAAACTATGTTTAAAACAACATTTCCATTGATAACTAACCAGCCAACAAACTCTGTGTTGACCCAAAACAGCTGACTGAAGTAGATGTGAAAGTTAGAGAGAAGTCCCAAGGAATAAAAATGGAATGTAGCAAAAAGGAACATGATAAAGGCAACAAACCAGAAGATGTAATCCTGTTTTCCTGCAGTTGTACAGTGCTCAGAGAGCACCTCTTTTGTCATGTAAGAGGAGAAGGGAGGCCCTAGATTTGCTTTCAGCTTACACTATTGTAAAGGGAGATAGGAACAGCTAAATACACTTTGCAAATTTTGAAGTATCTGAGTATGTCCGGAGGGTTTCTAATTTTGCCTAGTAATTTTATGATAAACTGTAGAGAACCTTTTATCTGTGCTTTGTGTTCAGTGAAGTCACATCAAAGGGAAGAACAGATCATTTCCATCCATTTGGAAGCTATGCAACGTATGCCTGTGCAAAAGGTACTACAGTACTGCTAAACACCCTCTCCTCAACCCCCCATTATTAAGATCAAAACTTACATACACATAAAATCAAGCTTCAGGAAATGCACAGGCAGCCCTTGCTCCCCTTCCTTATCTCTAATTACTCAAAGTCTGCAGCCTCTAGAAGCTCTCACACCAGTCACCATGGTTTGTGCTCCCAGCCACTTCAGCTCTGGGCTATGATAAGCAACAAGTTGTAACTGTGAGACTTACACCATTGATAAGCTCACTGACACTTTTGTACTGCATCTAGACTCATGATAAGGTCACTAAACTCCCAAGGTCCTTCCTGGGAGTGTATGCAACTCCACAGGAGAGAAGGATGAAAATTTTGGTAGAAATCCCTCAGGAATAAGTTAACAAGAAAGGAGTAGAGTTGATTTGATGCCATTTTCCATGTTCTAATGAGGTTCTTTGTTTAGTGCTAGGAAAAAAAGATAACTGGTTTTCATAGGAGAATATGTCTCTTAATTAGCACTGAAGAGCCTCCACTGAAGGGGTGGAACAAGGGGGATATTATAACCTCTGGAGACGTTCAGATTCTAAGCACTCCTCCTGGCATAGAAGAATCAAACACATATAGATTTACATATTTAAATTACAAGTAAAACTGTGCTAGTTCATAGAATAGCTTTTGGTGAACAAAAATAAAAAATTCAGTTAAATACAAGAATTTTCTTAATCTCTTGGTTGTGCAGGTTACATTCAAGTTTCATACAAGATTCAAAAATAGCATTCTAAGAAGCAGACAGCAGAAATGATAGCTCAAAGATGGATTGTGTTATTTACCTGAGGGAAGAATTAACTCCACATCCATTTAATCATCTGAAATATTGATGCTAAAACAAAAAACCCAACAACTTAGAAGCGTTGTTTTTCACAAGACCAGCATGCATTTTTGGTTTTTACAGCTTTCTGATGTACTCAAAAGAATTTGGAGAATTTCCAACAATTTTTATTTTTCAATCTGATTATGAAATAAAATACAAGGAGCATAATGTTCATCACTTAAGGGCTAAGCTCAAACAGACCATTCCATGAAGAACAGCTACAGTATCAGAGCAAAGATGGTGTTTGAGATAATATGTGCTTACTGGTGCAAAGGAAACTACAACTCAATCTCTCTTCAGAACCACACACAGGATGTAGGCATTGGAGGTTGCAAATGGTGCTTTTTAGTAATAAATGTAAAGGAAAACCAGATGCTTCTTGTCCATCTTTTCTACCAGCCCACTGTCATCATTGCTGAATCATTGACACCAACTACAAAGTTGAGACATAATTCTGGGGAATATGAACACGGATATATCCCCTGACCCAAAACTCAATCTCATTAATAAGTTGTGATGTCCTCACTACAAGTATATAATTCTCTACCTGTAATCCATTCTACAACTAGAGTCATGAGTTTAGGAGTCCATCAACCTATTCAAGTTCCTTGGTGGTTTCCATCTCCAAATTATTAATAAAGCTTGGTCTTTGTCAGCCTATGTCTGATAGATCAGATTTATTTAAATTTTCAAATTATATTTCATATCTCCTCAAGTTATACTTCTCTATAACCCTAACTATACACACAGAATATACAGATTCAGAACATATGGATATTTCCCAATATACTAATTGTCACAGTTTAGGGTCAGGGAGGCCCCTTAGATGTATAACAGACACTCTCTGTTAATCCCCCTCCCTCTCCAAAAGGGAAGAGAAAGGGAATAAGGGAGAGAGACTTAGCAATTAGAAAAGGAAACTAGAACAGCTTTAATGAAAATGAAAATAATAATAATGGAATAGATACGATATATGCAAACCAGTATTGAACCCAACTCCCTGATGGTAATTACATCACCATCACCACTGACGCTGTGGAGCAGACACCGGGAGAGTCCCAGAGTGGGCCTAGCAGCAGATGGGAGATGTGTTCAGGAACTAGATTCTGGTACTGGATTCAGGAACACCCAGGTGGGATCAAAGGCAGAACAGACAGAGTCCTCCTCAGATGTTCTGAGGAATAACTGAGAAGAGGACCCGAGCCAAGCTGAACAAAGTCAGCAAAACAGGCCAATAGAGCAAAGAGAGGAGTGAGACCCTCCCGATCCCTCAGCTTTATTCCATCCCATATATGTCATATTTGGTATACCTTGTTGGTCAGTTTAAGGTCATCTGTCCTGTCCGCTCCTCCCTGCAGGTGCAGCCTTTTACTTTCTGCACCCCCCAACGTGGTACAGAAGATCCAGCAGTGACCTTGGTCTGGGTACCGATCTGTGGTACTAACATTAAACATGGGGTGTTATCACCGCCAGCAGCAGACACTGTCTGTGAAAACAGGCTGCTAACTTCAGACAGTGCAGTTACTTAGAAGAATTGAGCTGAAAAGTAAAATGACTGAACAGAGTTAGTTCTGTTCTCACTCAAACCAGGATACTCATCCTGTTAAGAAGTGTCATAAGATAAAGGGCCATTGAACATTTTTACGTTATTTCATCTCCATCTAAAACCATATTAATTTATGTAGATCAAAAGGATACTTAACATTCCAATAACAGAAAATAATTTGTTATGAAGATTTTTTCCTTATTTCCATTTTTAGAAAGGCGGAGAAGTGTTTTCTCTCTATTAGGTGAATTCTGAACATTCATATTTATATTGAGGAAAAAATCTGACAATTCAGGATTTTAGAACTTTTCTCAGGATGAAAAATTTGATACATTTTATTTTAATAAGTTATTGAAGTGAATTTTTAGCAACAGTAGAAATTATGTTTGAAATTTGAATACAAGTAAAAACGAAATGGTGACATAAATATGAAAAAAATACTGACTCACTGTTAAAATCTTTTTTTTTTAACTGAAAACAGTTACATTCTTTCCTATACAGCTGCATTGTCTTTTTGCTTTCCTGTATAGTATTTTTACACTCCACATCTTCTAATCATTAAGGGAGTTATTGATTTAAAGAATAAGGTGGATGATTATCACTATTCACCTTTTTTTATAACACCCAGTATTCCATAAGCAGTTTTCCCACATAATATGCTATACCTAATAGTCTTTCCTGAGCAAGATTTTTAAAAAGTGTTGAAGTCTTCCAGGGATAGAGAAAATTTCATACATCTTTAAGTATAAAGTCCCTCAATGTTTACATAATAAAAATTAGGCAGGGTCAATTTCTGGCATAGGATATTATATTACTATGATGATAGCAACCTAAAGAATTAAAAATTATTATTTCAATGTAGATATAGAATATCTATGCAATTAAAAAAAATTATTATACTAAAGCTGATTAAAATAGAATACACCAAAATAAAACTTAGTAACTTACTTTAATCAACTGTCACTTCTCTACAATTCTCTCTTTGAATACTAAGATAAAAATTAGAGAGGTTTTGAGAATTAAGAATGAACTATGACCAGAAGTGTTTGATAAATGTTTCAAAAAGTTTCAGGAAATGGTATGACATTTCCCCTAAATGCCAAATAAAACCAATTATGACTACATATACCCAGAAAGTAAGGCATGTAGTCAAGCCAACAACAACTACAATAATAAATGAGCTCTTTTAAAATAGAAACAACTTAAACTGTGAGCTTTTTTGGCACTGAGAACATGAGAAAAAGAAATAAAGCTTCAACCATGCTAGCAGTGTTAAGTTTTCACAATTTCAAAATGTAGTCATCAGTTCTGCTGAAAAACAGCCACCAAATCAGACTGTGCAGAACAGCGCCTTTGTTGCACTTGGTATGCACTGACAAAAGACTAATTCTTTGCATTGTTAGGAGGACTGACTGCTTCAGAACAAACCACCACTATTCAAACTTGTCAGAACAAGCTTCAAGAAAACTAGATAAGAGCACTTGAGTGATCTGTACACAGAGGCAATTGAACTGGAAGTGAAGTTACATACATGAACGATCTATTGTGTGGTGCAGCTTTAATTGTTAGAAACAATTCCTCAGTCTTGTTTGTTGCATTGATATTCTGTTTACTATAGGTCTTATTTGATGGATGTTTCAGGGCGTACAGTTTGCATGCTAGTGGTCTTTAGTAAATAGTATGTTGGCATCATGTGATGACAGGCTCTTCACATGGTATGGAAGTAATTCATTTCCAAAATATGAAGGTTTGTTTGAATTAAGTTTAATTTTAAATGCAGTAGTTTATGATTTTAAATAATTATGCCACACAATAATCCCTGTACAACACATGATATTCAGGAACGGCTACATATGGAGCCTTCCTGTACAAAAAATAGATCACTATGATCTGCACCTGTTTCTACCAGCTGGATGATCTTGCACAGTAATTCTTATGTTGCATTAATAATTATCAGATTACTATTTAACTGTTCTTACCCAACAGTTGGTATAAACTGGGGCATGTACATCCCTTGAGATTTGAGCCAGAAGCAACCTGAGCACGTGTTACTACATGCATACTCGTAGTCTCACTGGAATATCAAACAAACTTTAAGCATAAAAGATGAAGGTACTTTCATATAAAAAGGAACTGCATTTGTACCTCTGAAGCTCTGTCTGGAAGAGATTTTAAAGGAAGATGATTTTTCTCAAAGTCTAAGCTACAGGAAGTGACTCAAAAAGAAGGGAAATGAGGGAAGTGTATTCATGTTGATGCCATGAATCAAGATTAGAAATTAAGAATTAGAAATAAAGTATAATGACATGCAAACAATCGGGCAAAAGTATCATCCCAGATAAATTCAAGTGAAAATGAACATACAAGATCAGATAAATAGAACTGGTCTTTTGGGGGACAACTTTCTAGTAAAAGGACTCCAAAATTCACACAGTCAGATATACTAATACTAAATATATACATACTCCTCTAGTATTTTCCATAGTTTATTCACTTCAGTAAAAATAATGGGTGTCTAGTCCCATAAAATATTTTCAAGTATCATACCATTACTAGTTCTTACTTTTCATCAAGTACTAGCTTAACTAGTTTTATATTACATGCATATATCTCACTCTGACTCATATTTATCTGAATAACGCATATATTTTCTACTATCTGGGTATTAACACAATTGGATCAAATAATAGATTTCAAAGTACTTCAGTGCATCAGATCTTACATACCAATAATCACTTCATACTTATTTTTATGCTTGAAAAAGACTAGAAATGTCACTTAACCATCTGAAATATTATGCCAGTAAACTTCTGTAAATAAATGCATAAAACTGTATTATGGCCAAATGGGCAAAGAGTCCTGCAAACAGAAGGGTGAAATAGTCAGATCTGCAGTAAAGTACATTCTGTGTTTGATGTTTTTATCCCAGCCTAAGGAGATAATGACAGACACTTTCAGGAAGGTTTGTTGTGCTTCTTCTTAAGGAATACTCATTTTAGCTATGAAAGAGTATTTCTTAGTAATTTTCTTATATGTTAGATTGATGACAAATTCTGGAATAACAGCATGATTAGGCAAATACATATTTTTCTCAGTATAGCCATTTTGACAACACTGCAGATGAATCATTAGATTTTTAAGGATACATAATACTCATCATATGTAGAACTGAAATAATAAAAAGTGAGGCAGGAGTATTTATCTTAAGTTTAATATTAAATTTGGATTAAGATTCTCCTTAATGTGATTAAAGTTGGGGTTTTTTAACTCTCATTTTTCACGCCAAATTCCTTTTGTGATTTTAATTTGCTTTTATTGTGAGAACATAGTAACTGACAGCTTATTTGTGAATTAGGTCCTACATACTGTTTGCGACAGCTGTAGGCTTGAATCATCCCCTCTGTAAGCAAAACACAAATTTCCTAGACGTGCATCAAACTGCGTTCAGCCTAAATGTGAGTGAGATGACTGTTAAAACTATAGCCCTCAAGCCTTCAGCAAACATAAAGGCCTGTCATGTGAAATTCAATGTGGATCTTAATGTGTGGTATTCTGTTGAGCTACTGTACTTGATTCTAAACTAAATTTAGGTATTGGAGAATAAAATTATAAACACAAATCCGTAAGGGAAAAAGAGAGAACATGAGAATAACACAATTTTTTTCTTAATGTAGTGTGGTGAAAAACTTTTTTATATAAAGATTTTTATGTTTTTCATAGAAGTCCATGATCAAATTTATTCCTGATATTATTTAACTGATCTCATTCTTTCTGCTTCTATAATCTTAATTGACATTACTAGTATTTACCACCTTTGAAAAAAATGGTGTCTTTGTTCATAAGTGAAATGGATAGGATTAGACAAGGAGTTGAAAAAAAAAACCCCAAACCCTAGATGATTTTAGTCAGAGTGGACAAAAACCTCGGGGATCAAACAGTCTACTGTAAAGCAGACTGTAAAAGTCTTCATGCACAAGGAAGCCAAGTAAACTTTCTAAAGAAAGCTTGAGGGTTTCCAGAGCATCACTCAGACCTAAAATACAGCATACAAACTTAAGATATGGTACAAACTTCCATTGTTTTATGGCTTTATTCAAGTGCACAAAAGCTTTGTAAAAGTTTATTGAGGCTGTAAAAAGCATCAGTGCTTTTATATCAAAGCTTCTTCATGCCTTCCAATAAAGGGAGAGAAGTTATGTGCTTTAATACCACTCCCAGAAAGCTGATAGACATTTTCTTTAAATTAGCCGCTGCTGTTAGGTGATGGACAGAACTATGTGCTACGTAGTTTTCCAGTACTCTTAGCTTTCACAACTCTGATTCATGGACTCAGAGCCATTATAATTTAAGATCTGGATGCTCTGCAGCTCCCTCAAAGGTTGTGGGGGAAACACAATTAAAAATCCTACAAACATTTTAAGTATATTCCACGTTTGTTTGGTATTTATGTGCTTTTACAATTTTTAAGACTAATCTAATACTATCATTTACACTACACCTGTAGTTACTAAATGTATTAATAATTCTAGACAACTATTTTCAGCCCAGTAAGTTTAAGAGACATGGGGATACCTGGCAGCATAGCAAAGGGACCAGGGATAAATAAAACAACATATAAGAAGCAGAGAAAATGAAGTATAATAGGAGATAAGGGCAGAAGGAGGTTAGTGATGCGGGCTGTAAATCCACTGGATTTACAGGGTCTGTAAAAGTGGACTTTGCTCTTCATAGAAGAACTTGTTTCTGGATGGCATAGCTTCAAATAAGGCAACAGGTATAAGTTGTATAAAATGCACTGAACCACCCTAGATCTGTGCTAGCTATAACTGCCCTCCAAAGCTATTTCTGTCAAAGCTCAATATTCACCATCTTTATAATGGGAAAGCACTCTCAGAATATTCTACAACTAGAGTAGGGTGATATTCAAATCCAGTCCCTTTCAAATCCTAGCGTTTGGCCTTTGATGCTAGAGTGTGAGAGCCAAAATTGAAGATGGAGAGAACTTCTCACACTGGGAAAATGTGGATCCAGAGCTCACCTTTTAGAGTCTTGGGCTTCTGTAGCTTGTGAGCTAGTGTGGAGAGGACATAATGCTATTTAAGAAAAGGATCACAGAATGGTACTACTGTTCTTTTCCAGTGTCTTTGAAAAGTTAATTGCTTAAGACACTGATTAATAATAATAATAAAAATAATAATAAATCTATCTCAGTGTAAAATTATTGAGTTACATAGCAATTCATATGGGATCTAAGAGGATTAAAGCCTGGGAACATCCACAGTGAAATACAGACCTGCACCAATTTGAATAAAAAAGTAACTACTTTATCTAGCAGCTCCACCACCTTCTGTCAAGCAACTGCATTAGAAATGTTTCCCCTTCACACTTCTAAAGGATGCTGTATCCCCTTCAGGCTCAAGGAACATTACTAGTAAGTTAGTCTGATTCAAAGTTTCCAGGCTGCCAAATCATGTTCACTCTCCAAGTATACACATGGAAACTCCTGTCTCAGTCTTCTGCTTAAAAATACACCATTGCTATGGTTTATATAAGACTGGGATTAAGAAAGCTGCATAAAACAGCAACACATCCATCAGAAACTGAAATTAAGCCTCTTTGAACGTCTTAAGCAAAATGGAAGTGGGTCACTCAATTATCTATGCTTAAAATTAGGCATTTAACTTATTTCAGCTTATATCAAATTCTTTAAATCATGGGAATTCACTGATTATTCAAGTTAAATAACTGATGCAATGAGAACTAGGTATCTAGAGACAGACATGTAGCAAACATATCATTCAATAATCACGTTTTGCTTTAACAAAGATGTATCAAACTTTTTAAGGCTAAACTTAAATTACCTGTGTTTTGAGGAGAAAGAAGTAAAACCTAACATGCTTTTCTTTTGCTCAAGCCTATGCAGGTAACAGCAAGAGGCAAAGTATGGGCTCTGTGAGGAGAGCTGGGCTGTGCAGCCCTGTTCTTGTTTTTCTGTGTTAAGGTGTAACAGAGAAATAGGAATGAAAATGTCAGGTACAAAAAGGGGCTCAACTTCAGTGTTAATGCTACAAAGGTGGTGTTAATAGGGGCTTAATGTATAACCTTACCATATGTTACCTTAAAGGTCCAAGTAGCTTAGAAAGACAAAATGCAGGCTAATAGATATTATTTTCAATGAAGTAAAGTATCAGTTACAATGAGCCAGTATTTTTAACATATGTATGATTACCAATCACCTCAATAATTGATTTAGTGAAACATCATTTATTCAGAAATAGGCCACTCAAAAAGATTCACAAAGGAAAATACTTAATAGTTAAATAACTCAAATTTTCAGTAAACATTTTTAGCTTTTTCTTACAAGAGTATTTTGGGAAATGCTTAATGAGGAGACTGTCCTAATGACACAAATGTTCTTGAATTTGTTTTTTTTTTTTTTTTGTTTCATTCAACCATAACAGAAGTCAGTTGCTGATGTTAGATGTGGATTGTTTTTCATCTTTACCAAAATACACAAGTACGTTCTCTACATTTCTTTCTAGTTCCACAGCTCATGGTCACAGCGACAAAAATCCAGAGAGCCTCATGTGTCTGACCTAACAGCAGTTAGGTGGGAAAGAGTACAGAGCACACAAGATGTAGCTGTCTACAGACATGGAGCATTTCTACAAAACCACACAGTGTTTTAGTATACCCTGTGAGGGAGGTGACAAGTTAGTTCAAAAGGACATTTTATATTAAGCTTGTATTCCAATGGACATTTGTATTAAGTTTCTGTCCCCGATTGCCGCACGATCTAGCAGATTGTCTTTCTGTCACCTGCTCTCCCCCACCACATTCCCCAAAGTGACAAATTAGGTAACTTCTGGGGTATTTTTCTGAGGAAATGTAGTTGTAGATAGAAATAGGAACAGAATGCTTTGGCTGATATAAAAATCTCTGAAGCTTGTGTGATGCTTGGCTCAAGCACTTACAGATTGGCAGATTGCATTTGGGAAAGCATTTCCCCACAGGGCTGCCTGGCAGAAGTGCCTGGGCTGTGGGTCTCCACTGCTAGCATAGACCCTGCTTTGCATCTGAGGCTCACATGGAAATTTCCCTTAGCAAGTTCCCTGCTACTGCAGTGTCCTGTGACATCAGTAAAGCTTTTGAGGTCTTCTGCTTCCTTCCTGTGGCATATTGTAATTGTGACCATAGATCTTTTATCATGGGTTTAAGCTTGGAATAGAGTATTAGAAATGCTGTGCCGCCTCTGGTAGGAGGAGCAGCAGATGTACCCTGGGCCTGCCTGGATTAATTGCTTGTTACACAATTGTCAGTCTGACAGATCAGGATTCTCATGCTCAGGATTATAACCTGCAAATCATGAACCCACTCCAGTTACAAGAAAAAAAAATATATAGTATTTCCAAGTTTTATACATTCCATT